>CAKOAT010230710.1:101111-160354 GCA_932364175.1 Eruca vesicaria subsp. sativa | reverse complement strand
ATAACAGTTAACATTTTTAAGTAAGTTTTAATATTTAATTTTTAGTTAAATTATATTTGGAATATTAATTTTGTTTTTAATATAATTTGGAAACATTGACATTTTCTAAAAATGATACTTTACATTTAGTATATCTAAAAAGACAATATTTTTTTTTGTTAATATTACGTTTTTGTTTTTGATTTTCCATTTTTTATAACAGTTAATATTTTTAAGTAATTTGTAAAATGTTAATATTTATTTTGTTAGCTAAGTTATATATGGAATATTAATTTCGTTTTTAATATAATTTGGAAACAATGACATTTTCTAAAAATAATAAACTAAAATAATGATGTGTCATTTTATGATTGGAGGACTTAAATCCTACGTGGACGCTCTCAATGACTTATAGCCTCAACTTTTATATAGTATAGATTTGGAAAAGACAATATAAATCATGTAATTAGATAAATAAAGAACAAAATATTTTAAAAAATATTTTAAAATATTTAAGAGAGCAAAATATTTTCCCATTGAACATATAAAACAAAAGGAAATTAATTATTATTCATAAGGAAACAAAAAAGATTTTAGCTAATTTTAGTTAAGTATGACATGTGGCCATTTAATAAATTATAGTAACGTGTTATATACTAACAAAACTCTACGGTTTTCCAAAAAACGGTCGAAATCGTTATAACTTATAATCAAATTTTAGGTTTGGGTATTATTTTGTTAAGGAGAAACAAATAAATTGGAGGAAGGAATCATGGTTTCCAGTTCCACCATCACCAACACCTAAGAAATGCGGGATTTAAGCTGCGTCTACAAACAACAGAGTTCCAAAAATAAATAAAACCCTAATTTTCCACCACAAGTCTCTGAAGATTGGTTTGCCTTGATATACACGCTTCTTCTCTTTGGTTCGAAAGCTTTTATTCATCTCCTTGACAAGGTCTATCTTCTTCTTCTTGTCATAATAATTCATGTCTGAATTGATAGTGTTAAGCCTTGCTACTACTCAGTCTTCTAAAATATTGAATCGTGCGTTGTTCGTTAGGCATTACAGGTCGTTATTTGATTTCTGAATGATGGCAACGCCGTCTAGTACAGGGAAAACGAAACCAGACAACCAAAACCTCACCAGATCAAGATCTCTTGGCAGAAAGCCAAAGCTGGCACAACCATCAGAACCTGAAACGAGCGCAGATGGTTCTGGTCGGAAACCAGTTGAGAAGAAGTCTTTGCCCAATTATCTGAGACCAACAATCAGCTCGAGACCTGACCCGGTCAAATTCTTGAAGAAGAACAACTCTGTCGAAGACAAGCTTCTTCGTAGACGTTCGTTTGATCGTCCATCTTCTTCTTTGACCTCTCCATCAACTTCACCATCCCAGAAATTTCTCAATACCTCTCCTCTTGCACGCCCACGAGACAGAACAGTTGTTCCAAGAGAGAAGCCTGTCACTGGTCTGCGCTCTACGTCATTCCATGGAAGCAGCAGAGGCGGTCTAAGAGGAAGCAGTTCGGTGGCTTCGAGAGGATCTCCAGGGGTAAAGAAGAGTGGTCTGAGCGGTGCTAGTTCTTCCAAGAACAAAAAGGAAGGTTCTGAGAATGTTCCAAAGAAATCTTCGGGTAAAGAGATGGCCCCGGACTCTTCTCCTGTTGCGCCTCCTCACGAGGATGAAGAGGAGATTATCAAGGTTGTACAAGTTTCTGACAACAGAGAAGAACCGAAAGGAGACAAAGACCAGGTTGCACAACCCGATGAATCTGTGGAAGAGAAGGAGAACCATCCACTGGATGCCTCCACAGAAGAAGAAAAAGAGGAGCTAATCAACGAGAATACAACAGAGGAGCAGAAAGAACCAGAAAACAACAGTGGAGACAAGGAAGAAGTTGAAACGAAGGTTGTTGATGAGGAGGAGACAGTTGTTACTCCAGATATGAAAGAAGCTGCGGATGTCAAAGATACTAAGGAAGAGGAAGAAACAGAAGTTATAGAAGAAACAACAGAAACAAAGGGTCATGTAGAAAATTTACCAGAGGAAGGAACAAAGAAGGAAGTGGTGCAAGGGAAGAAAGAATCTCCGACAGCCTACAACGATATAATAGCAAGTAAGTTGCAAGAGAGCTCGAGGAAGAACAAGGTCTTGGCTCTTGCTGGAGCTTTTCAAACCGTTATTGACTATGAAACGGCTGCATCTAAGTGATATACAGACAACAACTGCGTCTTGTTAGCTTTTCTATGTCAGTGCTTTATCGCTTTTCCTGTTGATTTTGGCATATAGCATCGAATGTTGGACAAATGACTCATGTGGTTTTGCGTGTGGAACATATCAATGCTTCACATCTCTGCTCTTTTCTTGTCTTTACCAAAAAGAGATCTCTATATGCAAAAGTGACAAGAATATCTAACAATTGAAATTAACTCATCCTAAAAGGGATATTACTTAACTTACATCCACCAGAGCAGCTTTTGCTCTGGTTCAAACAACCGATACAATTGTGCTCTTGTAAAAGCTCCTACTGCCTTTGAGCTGTAACCGCTCCCACAAGAATGAATAACTATAACCATCTTATGTTTCTTTTCCAAAACAAGATCTACCACGCGACCAATCGATGTTGTTGTACTCACACATGGAGGCGGGCTTCTCATCATTGAGACCAATGGCGCTTCAAGCTACAAAGAAAGTAGTTAAACGCACATTATATATCAGTTCATATTGTGTGTCAACAAGTGCTGAAGCGGAACAGGATTTTGTATTAACACTTACATTGTTGCAATCCTCCCGATGCAAAAGGCCTATGCAGCTTCCCCATTCGTCTATAACTGGCACAACTTGCTCCTTGAAAAACCGCATGACCACATTCTTCAGCTGCAGTGTGCCTAGCAGTGGCCGAGTGGCTTCAAATGGAATCATAATACTTTCTATTGGTTCGCTCGGTATAACCTGGGTCAATAGATTGTTGTTATATAGCCATTTCACATAAAAACCACACAAACCTCACAGTCCGAGATCATTTGCATGAATAGTGAGTGTATGAACTAGGTACATTTTTACCTTACTGAGTAGATGTGGACGCAATATAGACTTGGAAAACCCCAACAATGCTTCTAGGCGAACAGCAGCCTGCGGTTGAACACAATTCATTTAACTGGAATTCGTCGGACATAACATTTTTCTACCAAAACAAATATCTGGTGCCTGAAAATAACTTTTCACATCATACCATGCCTCCACTAGTCGTCCAAGGTATTGCCTTCCACCTTCTAACAATACTTGTTAGAATTCCAAGGGCCTCGTCGAGCTGAAAAATTAGGAACAAAAATCACCACCAGACTAGCAGATAGCATAAGAAAATACTAGACATCACATAAAAAAAGACTTTCGATTCACTAGAAGAACCAGCACGTCTAACAAATTCTTTAATACCTGGCCAGCATTGAGAGCTGCTTCCATCAGCAGATTATCAGCTTCTTGTTGGACTGCCTTGGAGATTCTTCCCGAAGAATCTGGCCATAGGCGAAGATACAGGTTTCTAACCATGCCGTAATCTCCTTGGACAGCGAACGCACGCATCATAGACATGTACAAGTGCGGCTTTGGTCTCAGGTCTACATTAGCTCCGCTTATTTTCAATACTTCACCAAAGACACAAAGGGCCCCTGTGAACAGATTCAATATGGATCTTAAGGACTCCAAACCGATCTAAGTACCAGACTCAGAGAGTAATACAATGTATAGTAACATACCGCTCGTTGAACCACACTTTAGAAGAGCATCAACGACTGCTGTAAATGCAGTCCGGTCAATGAACAAGCTGTCACACAGTTTCATTTCCAGATATATTTCTTGCAGTGATATCATATCCTTCGCATCTCCAAATCCCTAAGAAGTAGGAATCCATCGCAAGATGTCAAGTGCACAGCATTAAACTTAGATATGTAAAGAGATCCACAGATTTCCTACTCACCTTCACCAAAGTAGTGTATGTTATAACATCTGGATAAAGAGAATCGTCATAGTATTCCTCTGCTTTCTCCTGAAATTTGGTAGAAAACAAGACATCAATATTAACACGAGCCAAGCACTACCCCAGTACTACTCTGAGTAACACTTGGAGTATAAAACTGGCCTTTTAAATACACACATGTGACCTTCATTTCCTTCAAGAACTTCATAGCGGCATCCAAATCGCCACATTTGATACAGGCATGGATCAAAGTATTGTAGGTAGGCCTATCAGGCTCCAATCCAAGGCGTAACATTTCATCCAGTAAAATCACTGCTGCTTGTGGAGATCCTGAGTTGACATACCCCTGGAAACACAACAACTAACTATATAAAAAACCTAACTTTCCTATTTACTATCAAAAGCAAAAAAACATAGACCATCCCGATGTTTCTCTCAGCCCAAATGCAACTCTGTTTTACGAAGTACTAATAGAGTACTTATAGTATAAATACGCTGTATACTGATAAGATACGATTCTCAACTTGTTCCAAATACAAGCTAAGTCCAGAACCTAAGGATTACACCTCAAGAACCCAAACAAACTTCCTAAAAGACCAAGACATAACATTCTCTTAAACCAACCATTATCAAAGTACCTTCATCAACAAGTTATAGACGAGAATTGACGGGCCGCCATGCTCTAAGAGTAAAGTTCCATATCGTGCAAGCAGACCATTGGCACGCCGTAAATCTCCTGCACTAGAGCAATACCAAGTACCTCTGCATCAGCCTCAGGCCAAGATTACTTAATCAACATTAGCAGCAGTCTGATTAAGCATGAGAAGCTTGAAGAATCTTACCGGCACTGATCAAAGCATCAAGCAAACCATAAACAAGAGACGATGACAACTTGGGATTCCCAGGAGCACTTCCCTGCTCTATAGACTCCATAATCTGAAACGCTTCATCAATCCTCCTAACCTTTCCCAATCCCTAAACCAAAACGCTCAAAATCAAAATCTATACGTTGTTTTGCGTAATGAGAGAAAAAACAAACAAAAAAACAAAAAACAAAACTCACCTTCAAGATAATGGCGTAAGTGATGGAATCAACGCCACATCCACCAGGCTCCACCATCTCACGAAACATCCGGAGAGCCAAATCCACATCTCCGCAATGAACGCAACCTTCCAAAACGGAGTTCATCACGATCGTATTCAACCTCCCATACCGTTTCTTAGCCGCTTCCACCTCCTCCACGATCTGATCCAGCTGGCGACGCCGCTTGAGGAGCACGATTCGAGAGGTTAGCGGCTTGAGGTTGACACGCCTGGAGGAGTAGTGGTGATTACCTCTGCTTCGTCGTCGCGTCGGAACGGAGCAGGAGGAAGGGAGGAGAGGGAGATGAGTCGAAAGAGACGAAGTAGCTGAGATTCGATTCATCTTTCGAGGAAAAGCTACCGATCCGCCATTGATGGGAGCTAAGAGAAGTGGATAACGTCGGAGAGAATCTAAATCAGTCAGTTACTGACAGTGGCGGGTTGTGGAAGACGTTGTGGTGGTGGAGATTAGTTGGGCCTTGGGCTTGGATATTAAAGCCCATTACTTTCGTAAAGCAGGGAGGGAGGGTGTTGCGTTTTGTCTTACTTTTGCAAAGTCCCACATCGCTAATAATAGAAGGAGGGGAGGCATGAGAAGTAATATAAAAGAAGAGGCGAGGTGTATGGACAAATCATACCTTTCTCGGCCTTTTGGCTAAGATCAAGTGTAGTATCTGTTCTTATCAGTTTAATATCTGATATGTGGTCCATCGGGCCACACGATATTAACTTTATTTTTTTAGGGTGAAGGCCCACTAAGATAGCTTGCTATCTGGGTTTTTATGAGTCGCCCATGCGTTGCACTATTGCACGGGCCTGGCTCAGCCCGCCAATTCTCTAGTTTAATTATTTACAATTCTGGGCCCTGTATTAATTGGAATTTTCCATTTCTCACTGGTTCAAAAAATAGTTGTTTAACTCTTGTGATATCAAAATTTTATCTAACATTCGCATTGTCTTGTTTGATTTATTTGTCGGTAAAAAAAAAATGATAACCACATTCCTAGATAGAATTGATAAAATCATGTGGATAATCTAGTGTGTATGTTGTTTGATATAAATCACTGTCTTGTGAAATGTTGGGAATCGAGGGAAGTTGTAAGTTCTTACAAGTTGACCAAAGATTATACTCCTGAATCTACTGAATGGTCTGGCTTACCAAAGACCTCTACAGAAATCAGATCTGTGAACTTTATAACACTCTTACTTACGACATGATTTTATTTCCCGTTATATGATTGTGGCCGGTTACCAATTCCATAAAATAGTTACGATGTTGGTTGTTTCTATATGGATGTGATCTTGTTGCCACTTGATATCGTTTTATAGGTTAATGTTTTTGCATTGATGGTGAGTCTGAGATATGGATATCTTATGTATGAACTTCCAAGAGAAGAGAGAGTTATAGGATGGTCAATGCATCAGTTTAAGGGACAGTGAAAAAGCCCTAGAGGATGTAAAAACTTGCAAGTCAAGCAATTCCCGTGCGTTTATTTCTCGCCGAGGATGCCTTAAGAGTTCAATCGCTTTACATGAAGGTATCTCTAGTTTCAGATTTCGACATATTGTAACTGTTGTTATTACGGTTTATTTTAACTGTGTTTTAATTCCAGCATATACACAACAATTTTAGTAAACATGCCACAAGAAATTGAGTAAATATCTCTTTAGAGGTGTTCCAGCTAAAATCTGAAGCTTTCTCCAAACATTTTTATATCTCTTGCTATTTCCTTTTATGATGATAATTGAGGTTGATCCTTCTTCCAACAATTTAAAATCTGTGCTACAAAGAATGTCTTGAGTTTTTACATATAGATTATACATATAATATAAAAAAGCTTTTGTCCATTTATTCCGGTATAAATAAAGTTTCATGCATATTCACGAATTTACGCATTTGAAACTTGAAAGTCAAAAGTGGCTGTAAAAAGAGTTAAAGATTAAACTAAGCTTAATTATCTGCAATAGTTCTAATTCAGTTATGAGATACATGATAATGTATATAATCTAGTTATTTATTTATTTATTCACCATGTATTCTTCATTTTAAATATCCAAGTTGAAGTAATTGTAAATACAAAATGAAAAGTAAGTTACTACTGCATATGAAACTACGGATGGTAAGGAATTCCAGAGTCGTGTTACCCACTTTGTATTATTTTTCTCAAAACCTTCCTTTAGGATTCATTGGTCTTTACCTTCTACTAGAGACTTTTTCCGCGCTACGCGCGGATTAATTGCTTATAATTTTCAGAAATTATATATTTTGATTTATCTTGTTTTAATTTAATTATATTTTACATTTTAAAATTGAATATGTAAACCCAGTAATTATTAAAAACTATTCTACTTAGATTTTATATATTTTTATATTAATTTTAGATTAATATAAATTTTTTATTTGCTTATATACATTATATAATATGTAATATACATATATTAAAACTATCAAAATTTCAGTGAACTCTATATTATTTATAACCGATAATATATTGTTTTAATGTGTTAAACAATGTTGTTTATTAGATATTTATCATGAAATTAAATTTCATAGGTATCGTAAATTAATGTGTGGAATGACTTACTATAATTCCTGTAAATATATCAGTAAGAAATTATAGAAATTCTTTTTAGTAGCTAAGTAAACATCAGTAAACAATTCTTGACTTCGTAAAAAATAATTTAACAAACAAACGTATTTTATCTCAATGGAAAAAGTTTAAAATGGTTAATTTTAAAGTGTTGAAAAACTTTTAAAAAAATATCACATAAAATTTTCAACCAAGGCTCGGTAAATTAGTTGACATCCTAATTTTTAATTTGTTTTACTGAGCTCTAATATTTAATATAATAATTCAATTTATTTCTTTAATAATAAAATGTGGTAAGAAAATAGTACTATTTGGGTAAATTAATTAATTTATTAACTACAAATATGTTTTAACCAACTATGTTTCTAGCAGTTTATTTTATTAGTTTAGTTGTTAAAAAGGTGATAAAATAATATATTTATAACCTAAATGTATAAAAAATTTCGCAACTACTCATTTTCAAATGAAAAGAGTAATATGAATAATTTCAACTGGTTATTATATGTAGTTAAAACAGATGATTCAGTTACAGACAGCAGAAGCTGAATAATTTCAACTGGAAGACAATTATTTGATATTAGTCTCTGCTTCTTCACGTCTTGTTCAAAAATATCTGTAGGCTTTCTTAAGCTACTGCTGTCTTCACTCTCTGTAACTGAATCAGGAATCTCATGTTGACCAACTCTTTCTTCTTCATCATCTGTTGACTCTTTTCTAAGTTAGCATCGTCAGTTTGGGTTTCTTTCCCATCAGACTCTCTCTTGGCAACCTTATTGTTTATCTTCTCTTGACCACCTGTTTTTTCTTCAACCATTTCTTGAATCTTGCTTTCTTCCTTGTATCTCTCTGGTTCTTTAATCCCTTGAGCCTTCATCAAGCCATCATCATTCTCGTCACCATCAGTCTTTTTGTTTTCCATTTCACTACTCTTACTTGAATCAGCCAACTCTTGTTCACCAATTTGTTGAATCTTTTCGAAGTTATCATCCTCAACTTGAGTAGCTTCATCATCCACACCTCCACCGAAACACTCTTCTTCACCTTCAAGAACTTGACTCTCTCTTTCTTTATCTTCCAACATATCTCCAAAATCTTATTCTCTCTGAGTCTCAGACTGTTCATCACATTCTTCTCTGTTCTTAACTTCACTCACATCACCAAAGTCCACACTCTCTTCTTTTTCCTCCTCTTGCTCAAGGTTAAATCCAGAGATTCCTTTTGCTCTTTTAAGCCAAGAAACTCATCATACATTACGTTACGTATTGTCCAACATAAGTTCCGGCAATGTTCAAGCTCTGCCCAGAAGTGAGAAATGCAATCGCTAACAGCCTTGAGCTCCATTTACCAAAAATGTTCTGTTTAAAACAGAGAAAGCAGTAAGCTTTAGTGTTTCGAAACATTATATTACAGAACTAAAGCAGTAGCAATGAAGCAATTTACCTGTAGGAGAAACGAAGTCTTGTGGCTATGGAAAAGAGATGTTGGCATAAGAGTTTTATAAAAATAATCTCTTTTCTGATAGGTAAATAGAGTAAGTGAGCTTATAACACAACCAAGGCGTAAGTGAAGATATTGTTGGACCAGTTGTGTGATTTATCTTGAGATGAGAAACCCAGAGACCTCGTACGAAGTTTCTTTTGTAGGGATTTGAGTAGTGGAGCATGTAGCAATTGTGAACACAAAAATGCAATATACAACTCTTGTTGTATCACCTGTAAACCTTCCACCACACAAGAGAAACATCAACAGTGTTGACAACACGAAGTAAACCAGCAAATGAAAGAGAAATGATCTCACATCTTCTTATAAAGGCAGTGAGAACTAACAAAGATTTAAGAGAGACACTATTGAAACACAGTCAGCGTGAAGGAAGTTGGTGCCTTCTAGGATGTCACACGCACATACTGCAATTTATGCAACAACCTGTCATAAAAAAATTGGAAGTTAACATGAATCAGTTCTACAATGCTCAAATAATTGTTTTCGTATGATTTTATAATTAAGAAAAATTCAGCAAACTGATGTATACAACTTACAACCGGAATTTTATCAAGAAATAAACTTACAACCAATTAGAATTTCTTTTGTTGGTGTTGTCAACGAAAGAGTAAGGTGGTCTTCAACACACTGATAAGCTAAACTATCTCGATCTCATAAAATCAAACCCTTGCGACACCAACCATCAAGCTTTTTCCGTCATCAAAGAAAATATGGAAAGTGATATGGAATCTGAGTAGAGTTCAAAGAGTACATATACCTTAAGATGGTAAGAGAACTCTACAGTCACTGTAATCTTTCCTCAAAAGCGTTACTTTGAATCTCTCCAACTGCTGCAAAACTTCTGTGAAATGGACGAAGCAAGAGAAAGTAAAAGCATGTTTTTCAGCTTGGTTTCAGTCGTTGTTGTTTGAAGCGTGTGGGAGGACAGTGAATCCGGTTAACGGAGCGGTTGGTATGTTATTGACTGGGAACTGGCACGTGTGCCAAGCGGCGGTTGAAACTGTTCTTCGCGGCGGAACGTTACGACCTATCTCAGATCTCCACGAATCTCCGTGTTGATCTCCTCTGAGATCAAGATCTAAGCTCGCTACCAGGGGAACGAAAGAATATCCGGTCAACTATAAAGGATATGGAGCTCCAGTTGAACCCTGGCTTAGCTCTAACCGGTCTGGTTGTTCCGGTTCCCTTTCTTCCTCCGCTGCTGTTTAGCAGGGCTGTGAACAGTGATGAATCGAGAAGTCCATCGGAGGAGTCTGTAACGGCGTCGTGTATGTAAATGGAATCAGCGGCAGCGATGGATACATAAGCAAAAGAGAGAAAAAGTTATTAAATCTTTTTTGCTTAAAACTGACGACGCAAACTCTTCGCACTCAGTTTTTCTCGACAGTCCTTTTTAAGGTTTTTTTGTGAAGCCGCATAATTATTGGCTACATAGTAAGCCATTGTTTGATGTGCTTACTGGGTTTTGGTTAGATACATATATATAGTTGAAGAATCAACGGGAGGTGGAACGAAACAATAAAAGAGTGAGTAAAGACATCATTGATTGATGAAGAAGAGTGGTGGTAACGGGATTACAGAGACATGGATGATGGATCAGTGAAGACTAAAGACAAAGTGAAATAGTTGGTGATTTTGGATTTAATCTGGGCTACGTCTAATTTTGAAGCCCACAAAAATGCCCAGTTCCAATCAGACGTGGAGATGATGATGTGGAGAGATGAAGCTCTCTGATTGACTGAATAAAAAATCAGACGTGGACACTCCCATATGCTTTGATTTGTGGCTTTTAATTATAGTAGATTTTGTTGTTCCGGTCCCATTAGTAATTAAACATATAAGTTATATCGAATGCTCCAGACATTATTTCATCATATTAAGTTAGGTATCGAAAATCTTTATTGAATGTGTCAAAATGAAATTGGTAGATCTTATTTAAAAAGTTAATAAATAGTAACCAAATGTACTTAAATAAAATGTAAAAAAAACTCTGACAAAGGCCCTACTCAGAATAAATTATCAAATTTTATTTTGACTTCTTTAATAATGGAACCCAAAAGTATTAAAAATTGCAATGGACTTGGATTTGGAGCAATAGTCGAGTGTTAGTGTAAATATGATTCTATTGAAATGCGATACTTATGTTCTTGTTAATGATAGAAACCTATAATACACCTTAATTTAAGTTTGTCATCGTATGCTGATATCTTATGTCATCCATCTTAATAAAAAAAAAAAAATTCTTTTTTGAAACTAACACATATTATTTTTTTAAATATTATTTTTATATATTGGGGTTGTTACCCTAAGAGATTCACGGATGATAGATTCACATAAAAACTATATTTGAATTAACTATGTAATATTGTTTATATTTTATACAAACTAAAACTTTTAAAACATGTACACATGTTAATCTAGGATGGAATAAGTATAACGAGCTATAATATTCTTACACATAAGTATTTATTGTGAAATTCATCTAATATATTCTTTTTTGTAGGTGGTCACTTTCTTAAATCCAGCTCAACACACACATAAAACTATCAACAATGAATTCAATATTCAGCACCCTCCACCTCATCTATTCTCTTTTCCACATCTTTTTTTTTCTTTTTATATAATAATTTAACATCCACTAACATACAATAGTTTGTTAAATTTTATTCAACATCGTACTCTACAATTATTTTATTTTTTAATAATTTTTTTTCCTATGTGTTTTTATAATTACATATTAACAACTATTGACAGAAATTAATTAAGTTGTTTTAAAACTAAATATATGTTTTACATAATTTGATTTTTATTTTGTAAATTTAATATAAAAATCAAATATTAAAGATGAAAAATAAAGAAAATCATTATTAAAATAAATAAAATTACGAAAAAGTAAAATATAATATAATACATAAAACACACAACATAATTAATTAAGATTCATTTGTAGTAAAAGGATATGATTTTTTTCTGTGTCTAAATTAAATGAAATAAGTCTCTATTTATAGAGTATGAAAAAACGAATTTTGATGTAAAAATATTTTTTAAGAAAATTGAAAGTGGAAGAAATAATTGATCTCAAATAATTAAAAAAAAACAAATAAAAAATTTAAGTGACTATTGATTTTGTGACACATAGCTTTTATGGGTGTATTTTTCCTTATCTTCAACCATTCAACATTGTTGAATTCTTTCAACTATGTTGAATACATGTAAAATTCAATTTCTTTTCCAATATATCATTGCACATTTTCAACTATTAAATTTGAAAATTCAATAAGCCATTTTGTAAGTAGTCTAAATGTACATTATGAGAAAGATTAAGAGATTATTTACTCTCATATTCTATTTCGACCCCTTATTTCACGTTTTACACACGATTTGACACCTTCTAATTCATTGATGAAAATGTTCATTCATCTTTCTCATTCTATTCCCGTGGACTCTACTACTCTCACTCTCTTTCCTGACACACTCTCTTTTCTGATACTCTCTCTTCTAACATTTTTTTCATAGCCATAAAAATGATAATCTTTCTTTTTTTTTCCTTCAGTTTCATTTTTCACCCTTAAATTCTCTCATTATCTCTTTTATTTTTTTGTCAATCTCTCTTCTACTATTTTTTTTCGTGATGAAATATTTTTTATCTTGGGGTTTTTCAAATTATTATTTACTATATCTTGTTTCAAATTTTATATCTTGTTACAAATTTTGTTAACTCACTAACATATTTTGTAGATTTTAACAAATGTCTTATCCGTTAACAAAAATACATGTACCATAATTGTTAGCAGAGGTGTTAGGTGTTAACAAATTTGTAGATGTCAATACATACGTTAGGTATTATATGTTAACAAATAAATAAAATTGAGGTTTCAATTTCTCTATCAAACTGAGTAAATTTAGAAAGTAATAAAACATGTATCAATTAACAAATGAGTTAACCGCTAACAATTAATCTAACACTAATATCGAATTTATAACAAATTGTAGATTTTAGAGATGTTAAGATCTTGCAATCACTGTTTTCAATCATATCAAATGTTAATTTATTTTATCTATTATAATATTTTAAATTATATTTTTAAAAATATTATTAGTTGATAATATTTTTAGTATTTAGAAAAATCTAACAAATATGTGGACAAAAATGAAGTAGGTATAAATAATAAGATTTTGACTTTTCTATAACCAGCAGAAAAATGTGGATGTGTCAGTTGAAGAAAGACATTTTCATCCAATATTAAAAAAATTATAAAAAATTTGTCTTAAAGTCAAATTATAGGAAAATCACAAATTTGAGTTTTTTTTATGGGTATTTGGTTGATTGTCTCGAAGATTAATTAGACTAGGAAGAAAGCGGAGAAGGTTTCTGTTGCTTTAATCGAGAGGTAAAATTAAACTAATGTACAAACAAATCCACTATAGGATTCGTGTCCCCATCCAACTAATATCTCTACATTCTCGTCTTTTGCTCAACTCGTACAAAAATAACATTATCCCTATTCTTCAACTACCGTCCATATTTTTGGGGAGAGATCAAAACATAACACACAAACAGATGTTTGAAAAGCAGCACCACGTGTTGGCCGGCAATACTGCAACTATGAGGATGACATTGCCACATGTGGTACAAACTAGCAACTAATATATATTTAATACGTTTGCCACATTGCCACAGGTGTTAACAAACTAGCAAACTGGCAACAACGGGGACGTACAGGACAAAAGGCTCCGAGCGCCGTTCAGATCATGGGACTATATAAAAGAGAAATGGCTTAGCTGTTTTCTTTCTTATTATCAAAAGGACCCGTTAATCTATTATTGCTGATTACTACTCTTTCTGTGTCAATTTACTTTATGTTTTAAGTTTTTATTTTGTTTGATAATAAGTGATGTTCTTTTTATTCTAAATAAAATTTAATATTGTTTAAAACTTATGACCAATTACAAAATACTATATATTTTTCTAATTGGTTAAAGTAGTTTTGTTTTTTTTTGTCACCAAAGTAATTTTGTTTAATAATGTTTTTATGTAGCTAAGATAAATTATACAGAATTTTGTATCTTCTTAATCTATATATATATATATATTAACCTTAAACACCAGATAAAATAAAATAGAGATAATATTATTAGTTTTTTAGGTACTCTCTATCCTCTACCTGGTGATTTTTGTATAATACTATTTTTGTATAATTGAATTTGGTATTATACAAATTGGACAACTAATTATGTGCCAACACATTTGTTGTCTGTTCAATTTAATTGTGAACATTGGGAATTTTTTTAATTAATACTATTAAATTAGAAACATGTCCAATTATTAATAGTGAGTCCAATTATATATTTTCATGTTTTACTAACTAACTGCCATTAATAAATATATTTAGAACGTTATTTTCAATTTGTTATAACTTCTACTTTGTTTCCTATATTATAGGAATCCATTATTTTTATTTATACTAAATAAATTCACGTATATAATTCCTAAATAATAGAAACCTATTTTTTTCAAAAGCTAAATGGTAAAAACCGTCTATTTCCTCAATTATATAGCTTAACGTGTATGATTAAATTCACCGGTTAAGATGGCACTGTTGGATTAATATTAAAATATAAAAATATTAATATGTAAATATAATCTCATCCTCTTTCTTTTGCTGGTTGTTCTACATAATAGATTTTTAACAGCAACCCAGAAAGGCTTTGTTAATTTCATGTTCGTTACTTACTCAAATTTCCAAACTTTTTTTTTTTCAAATGTCCAAACCTATTTTTATCGATTGTAATTTTTTATTCTAGAGCTGAGAAAACCAAAAAAACTATCCAATAGAGAACATTTCAATTGCGATAATTAAAATGATTTCATAATGATGTCGTCATTTTAAGTCCAATACAAGGTCTTTTAAAGAGGATAAAATAAGTTTATGCTATTATTTACTAACCCTGCCCTTTTAATAAAATAGATAATATATATTAATATAATATTATTTACCAATGAAAAAGTCAATATAAAAAGTATTTTACTCTTTTTATTTACCAGATATAATTAGATTTTTTTTCTGTTTCATGAAATACAAATTATTTGACTAATTTATCTACCAAACTAGGATTTTGCCTATAAATAAATTAAATAATAATTACCATGAGATTAAATTTAAATTGAAACAAATTAAAAGATCATTAGATTTATCTAGGTTTTTTCCGAGTCAACCATTACCGGATCACGGGTCGATGACAATTTTATGGTTTTTAACCGGATTTTGTGGAGTTTTTAAATAGAAAGTTTATAGTTTAATCCAAAATCTGAGATAGATTATATGCAAATCAATTGATTTACCATTTTTATCGTGTATTCAGATCAAATATGAAAATGTGACAAAAATATCAAAATTATATTATAAATTAAATTTAGAAAAAAATATTTAATAAAATAAATCAATATTTTTGAGTATATAGGTCGAATTTAATAGGATTTGCGACTCAAACATACGGGTAGATTCTATATTGGTTTTACGAGTATGAATATTATTAATTACGTTAATAATTCAAAATACTAATAAATGCAAAAACATCTTGATTTTATTTAAACCTGATTACATATTTCATTATCAAAATTATTTTTATGAAAACGTTAAGTATATTATAATCTACACGTTAATATGATTTCTTTGTAACATTTAAATGTGAATAAATAATCAAAAAATAAATTTATGTCAAATAAATTTGATTTGTTTCGTAAATAAATTCGCATTTTGAAAGCACAGATAAAAAATATAACTATCTTTTGTTATTTAAAAAAAATTATAACTGTTTAGGAATAAAATACAAAATTAGTGTGTAAAATGACTATGATACAAGTGTATAATTATGCAATCACATATTCAATACAATTATCAATAATTTAAACAAATATTTTATACAAATATGATTACAATAGAAAAAAAGGAATATGAAAATTAAATTTATAAAAAGTGTAAAATAAAAAATATACCTAACCTTTCAAAAGACAGGATCAGAATCTAATTCAGTTTTAATACATAGTGCCCTCCGTCTTTATGGTTGCTCTTTTCACTTGTTTTTGTCAGGAGGTTTCTCTTTTGACAAGATTCAAATTATTGATCATACTTTCCAGTTGAAATTGAACTGAAGGATATAGATTTAGTTAATACACATGTATATTAGTATGTTCGTTACATTTTAGTGCATGCATGTGCTAGCTTTGATATTCACGGAAACATGAATTCCTTGAAGCAATTAGAATCCTTGTGTATTTTGTCAATTTCTATAAATCATACACTCGCTACTAGTACTTATTGAGTACTGAAGATGATCATTGTCCTTTTTAGGTTAAAGATTTAGGTGATGATTGTTTATTTGGTTTTTATATTTTAGATTTTGGTTTTTAGTTTTTGGTGTTTGGATTTAGATTTTGATTTCTGGTTTTTGATTTTGTAGTAGATTTTAGTTTTTGGAAAAACATGAATGGTGAATTTAGATTATGGTTTCAGTTTTTGGTTTTTACTTTTAAAGTAATAAATGAAAATGTTATTAATAGTAAACTATTTATTCTAAATAATAAAATATGAAATGTTATTATTAGAATACACGTAAAATTCTTACATATTATTAAAAACAGAAAATAAAAAAAAATTATATGTTTAAACATACACTTAAAAAATAATAACATAAACTATTATTAAAAATAAATAAAAAATTATTAAAGAAAAATAATGAGTTACTAATAAAGAACAGTGAGATGAGACATCCAAGAACATCTCCATTACCTGAATCGTCCAAACTGGCCGTAGAAGCCAAGAAAGAATGTAACCTCGTCCAACATAATAACCAATCCGGCTTTGGCCGTGGGAATGGTTCTGGACGAGGCCGTGGTTCGTGTAAGAGCCATGAGCGAGGACGAGGCCGCATGAACTCACCCAGTTTTAGCCGAGGTCCTTTAAACCACAAAATAAATCTGACTTATGTCATAGATGTGGTATGGGTAATCACTGAGATATGATGGTGATAATAAATTTAACATGGACTAATTCCAGAGAGACTAAGAGGAGTCTCAAAAACTCAACCAATAGGAGTCTCAAAAACTCGACCAAGTTGATCACATGGAATATGAGACTACTGACATATTAAAATAGAAAATGTTCTATTGATTGTGTTAAGTTTTGATTGATTTTTTTTTTTTTGATCTTCTTGTTATTTACATATACCTTGCTTGGTAATGTGAATGATTTGGATTGATAAAATGCCAAACATGAGTACAAATGGTTGGATATAGTAGCCTAGTTTATGAACTATGGCCAAGGTATTGCCTAAAGGGCATTATATACACCCAATATTCGTGGCCCATTAAATATATATAAGAATGGTTTCCAAGATGAATCAATGGGAAAAAAGGAAACAAGAGGTTCCTTCAAATTTTAAGAAAAATCGCCTATGACCTTATAAGAGATTGGTCAAGACTATACCTAAGTACTCTACTGATATAGACTATGCCAGAGATCAGTATGATAAGAGGCAAAAGAGCCATGGTAACCTGGTTGGTACACCACACGAAATTTTACACTTAATAGCAAGAAGGATTATCCATCCTAGTCTTAACATGATGCAAAGTTTGATATTGAAAATGGCACAAAGAGCTCTCCCATATGATCTCACGTTGTGTAACATGTACACAAGGGAAACTCATCAGGCTTTATTGTCCTAAGCACAATGAAATTATGAGTATGTTCATGAGGGGGAGATAAGGAAGAATCCCGTGGTCTATGACCATAGATGGCTGGAACCTCTTATAAAACATATGGTCCACGTCCAGTGCTTAGGGACATCTGTGGCATACATAATGAAACCGTCCAGGACATTAGTGGACCGGCCGTACCGGCTGTGCTGACCAGTTTGGTCAAGACAAGTAAGCTGGATGGGCCAAACTGGCCGTTCGAGCCGAAGGAGCTAGACGGGCCAAGCAGGCCGTTCGTGTCAAGTCAGCCGAACGGGCCAAGTGTGGCCGTTCGTGCCGAAGGAACCGAACGTGCCAAGTAGGCCATACAAGCCAAATAGGCCATCCGGGCCAAGATTGGGATGCCTCAGTTAAAACTTACATGTATATAAGTTATGCATCAGACCATATAAGTGAGCATAGATATTCCCATCTCAGATTGACACGGGTCATGAACCAGACATAAATAATCTTAAGAGATTTGAATAAATCACCACAGAAAAATGTGCCATATATGATGGAACCTCAGAAAAGGATTGAGGATTAGGAATATATGTTGGACATGAGTCTATAAGTCTTTCTCCACGAAGTTTTAATAAACCTTGAGCCAAATATGAGTGATCAGATTGTAGCCATGTACATGGATTACATAAGTAAATGAATCTGACTATCCAACATGAAAAGGAGAAAGTAATAAGCTGGAAAAGAGTAAAAGAATAGAATGGTATTAACCATCAGTGTCTTGGCAAGATCCTCGGACTAAAGAAAATGATTAAAGACATCCATATGATATCAAAGAAATGATGCAAAGCTAGCAGAACTAGATGCCAAACACATTGACCCGAAAAGAAAGAAAAGAATGACTATGTCATACCAGCTTAAGCACCACGGTTTAATGTCCTAGAGAGACATAATCAAGTTGCTACAGAATCTATTAAAGATAGACCAATATGTTCCATAAAATAGGAAACCTCGGAAAGAAAAGAAAAGGTGCATAGAAAGACAATTCCGAGGTCATAAGGGAAACCAGATCAGACATTGAGAATAGGCGGGCCGGCTGAACATCTAAGGTACCAAACCATGTAGCTTGAGATGCCAAGTTTCAAGGTAGTGAAGGTCCTTGGTAAGAAAGAAATCTCTAATCAATTAGATCATGTCTGGAACACAATGGAACTATATACACAAAAGTGTCGACACAGAAATGATATACTTGAATAAAGATGCATAAGAAAGTAGCACTTGAACTTATGAAAATGAGAGAGGATCATGAATCCACGGTGATATAAGAGTGTACACTAGTAGGTCAGATTGGACCAAATGAAAAACGTGTGGTTCATAAGTATATATATAAAGAGTGATGGGCGTATTGGCCATACAGAAACGCCATCAGATAAACCAGTGATAAGTAAGGTCTTGTGAGTGAAAAGAAAAATGTGAGACATAGGACATAAACCACGTGAACCTATTCATGTTCCTATTTAAAAGCATTCAAATATAGCTTTTACACAAGGATACTCACAAGAGACAAATGAACAGTTTATAAGGAGATATACTCTTATGTGGTGGATGTCTGGTCATAAGTTGACACTGATAAATGTCTGGTCATAAGTTGACATATAAGCAAGTAGTAAGCATTAATCACTGGACAAAGATATTACAGGTACCAGGAAAGATGAGAAAATAAGTTCTCAAGAACATCATTGTTCCTAAACTGTTCATGGACTGTAATAAAACAGCTGCAAGTAATATGAAAGACTAAGCAAATACTTAGTACAAACAGTCCATGTGTTTATACAAAAGATGTATGAATCCCTAGTATTTATGTTAAACCAATCCATAGAAATGATGAATGATTCATTAAGTTATTGGTATGTGGAAGTATGAAAGGCAAATAGTGTCATATGGTCCATACCAAAGGACCGTGCCAACAAAGGCCATGTCCGGCTACATTCCAGTCCAATCATCCATGAGAGATGACTAATGTGTTAACCCAAAACGTGGTATGACCTTGAGTTACTAACTATCAGCTTGCATATCAGTATGCATAGTTTAAGATATAACTGATGATGAAGAAGGTTCTAAGGAACCAACAACAATGAACAATGACATTGCAGTAACATCATCGTAGCACACAGACCATATCATTGTAGCAACATGGAACTGCAATATATTAGTCACTCATTGGCAAGATATGGACGTGTGTGGGCAAGATCCATGACTTAGTATATGTACTCCAGTACGTGGCTTGGTCCACTACAAGAAGGTCATGAGACACCATCTAGAGAAAGTATGGTATGCGATGTTTTAGGTAACAAGGTTATAGTATGGGACTGAGATGTAAGCACGACCATTATGTCTATATCAGTGGATAAAAGGGAACCACAATGGCCCAAGAGAGTAACCAGAAGTGTGTCTGGTCGAGGCCTAATGAATATGGTATTGCTAAAGGAAAAGAAAGATCGATAGCCATGTATAAGGTCCATGAGTGTATTTGACTGCATATCCATAAATTGATGAGATCATAAAACTGATTGCAGCAATGATTATTAATGACATAAACACTCATAGGTTATAAACGTGTATAGACAAGGTATATAACTAAACATTAATCGACCAAAAGATAAGAAAGAAAGATCGACCATAATGGATAAACCATTAGCACATACTAAGTAATGTATGGACAAAGACATGTCCTTGAGGAACTAAATTGGTTCGTATGTGTTTTGGGTCGATGATATATTAAAGTGTCCATGGTATGGCTAAGCCATATGACCAAAGGATCCGTGGGACATGAGAGGACCTGCAAAGTAAAAACTGAACGCAAAATAGAGGTCCATCCGAGTACTGGTCGAGTACCATCTATCCGACCAGGACATAGATTGGTCAGCTGCAAAGATGCACGTCTGGACCATGTCTTAATGGAGTTCCATAAGACAGAAAGAGACACAAGAAGTCCATGAAGTTCACACGTCAGTGATGCATTCATCAAGGGGAGTTCATGTGTTGTACTCTTTTGTCATGTCCTTGGTTTCCTCTTTTTACCACAGTGGGTTTTGGGGTTTTCCAGGAGAGGTTTTAATGAGGCAATATCAAAAGCATGAAATGAATTTTGACTGGATATATCAACCAAGAAGGAGTGTTAAAAAATGAAAATGGTGGTTGGACCATATCCGGGAAATAAACCAGCTCGTCCATAGATCAGAAGCCAGGCGCCAGCTTATACTTATCCATCTGCAGCAAGCAGATCTTATCCATATGTACATCTTTGTATTTATTCATATGTTGTAGTTATCCTAATCCATCTAGGATTATGATTATCTCTTTACTTGTAATCCTTATCAGCTTAGGTTTATGTTTATCTCTAAGCTTAAGGACGGTTTATGTATCCATATATGGACGTGATTATTAATGAGAATAACAAGTTACAACTCCTTCTATTCCACAACAATTTTTTATTTCTTTTTTTTCTTTCTTTTCGTATAACCCTTTTAATACCTTCCTGTTAGTGGTGATTTTAGAAACTACAGACAATCAACCTCTTAGATCACGTACAAATCAACCTCTTAGATCACGTGTAACAGTATAAACTTGGAGCTTTCAAAGGCTAACTGCAATCAACCAATCAGGGCATCACGAATCTCGTTACTGTAGTTACTCTAAAAAAGAGTTTAAATAATCATAGGATCATCAAACTCATCCGACCTACATCATACAAATATACACTACTTATCTAGCTATAAAGAGTATATCAGCGATATGACCTAGTTGTGTTAGTGTCGTATCTATATTACCAGTACCGGCCCTGAGGGGAAGCATTACAAGCAACCGCTTCCGGCCCTCAAAAGATATTTGAAAACTTCAGCCTTTTTTATAAGAAAATTATTATTATAGTATATAAAAGTTCTTATAAAAACGGCCAATTTTTAGAAAATTGCTTCTGGTCTTTCCCATGTCAGGACCGGTACTGATATTACTCCCATATTGTTGCATGGTGACCTTAGGGATGCACATTGGAGTAAAAATCTTTAAGTGTCTCTTATGTAAAATTCTATTTTAATGTTTCTTATTATTTTATTCATGCAGTAATTACATTTTCTTCTCTATAACAGAGTAGAAATAAAATAAGGTATGGAGCATTTTTTTATTTTGAACTTTATTTGAAGTGAAAATAAAATGAGTAAGAAACTTCAAAATAAAATCTACTCTATTAAAATAGAGTCATTCTTTTTATCTACTGATACAAGTTGTCATTTAAATTTGGACCCTTTCTAGAGTGTTACAAATATGTAACACAAGCCATATAATTAATTAAACCGCATTACTTAAATTAAACCAGTGGTTATTTATGGGATAGTCTTGGGCTTACTTTTATTTTTAAAACAAATGATATAGTTTGGTGTTTGGGCTTAGTATTAAGGAAAAACTCCAATAACATTGAATAAACTTTCCACCTTAATAGATCAAAAAATTAATTATTATTTTTAGGCCCAAAAGGTACTTAATATTTTTAACAAAACAAAATTGTCTTTTATTAATCATTTATTTAAATCATGTACTTTAAAACATGTTAATGTATTTTTTTATTTTAAATAACAATCACTTTATTTTGATAAATTTCAACCGTAACTTTTAAATAATTTATGGTTTTATTTTTCTTAAATAATTTACTGATTTAAAAAAATGTAAAGCAAAACCAAAAACCAAATATAAAAATCAAAAGCTGAAAACACAAGTTATATTTTTTTTTTTGCTTTTGTTTATTTACAAAATAAACTATTGCAAACTTTTTTTGTCATCTTTTCAGTTTTAAATTAGATGTTCGATTATTTATGATTTGTTTGTTGGTAATATCAGTTCAAACTAACTCAACGGGTCTAAAAATTAAAGACACAAACCAAAATCTGAAAATCAAAAGTAGAAACTTAAAAATCAAAAACCAAAATCTAAAAATAAAAACAAAAAATTAATGACAACAATCATTATCACAAATTTTGGTGAACTGATTTTATAACAAAACATTCTTTAAATTAAAACAAAATCCAATTATATAAATTTTTAATCACAAAAAATTTCCGCGCGCGGGTCAAAATCTAGTTTTAGAATAAGAAATGGTCTTATAACTAACTGAACTGATTAGTTGGAACTTGACTCGGTGGAAAAACTAAATCTACAATTGTCGAGTATTCTCACAAGTCACACCTCTGAACCAGAAACTCCAAATTTCTACCTATAAACCGGTTTGGTATATCAAAGAATTGGGTCCATAAAAGCTGGGCCCAAATTATGAATCCAAAACATATAACCGCCCGTATAACAAACGATCGTTATTGCCGCCAGTTCTTGTTAGTCTCTCTCTCTCTCTCCCAATTCATTTTAAAAGGTGGGGTCCTTAACTTAATTGCATGAGAGGGTGACGTCAACGCGCCGCCTCGTATAGCTCTGTCACCTATGCGAGGCATGAAAAGCAGAACAGGACTTTAGAGAAACACAGAGAAAGAGAGAGAGAGTCTCGCCATTAGAATAGTCATATGAATATAAAATACATTGACCTCTCTGTCTTATGAGGAAGCAGCACATGCTTCTTTGAAGTTTTTTTTTAAAATTATTTTCTCTCATATCATCTCCGTAAAATCGCATTTGTTTTTTATTTATTTTCATCTTTCACAATTCACATGCAGCACTCTCTCTTCTCTTCTCTCTCTTCATTGGTTAATCTCTTCCCAATGCTAATCTGAAGTTTTATTTACTCTACTCCCCGACGACGCCGTCTCTCTTCAGATCTACTCTTCATTCATCTTCTTCCTCCTCTGTTTCATTTTCAAGTGATCAAAACCGTTTAAGGTAAAACTTCTGATCCTATTCATTACACTGCTCCTTTCTCCTAGCCTGGTGATTTCTCCAGCTTCTTCATTTCATTTCAATCAAAAAAAAATTATTCTTCATATCATTTTGTTTCCGTCATTGAACTGTGATATATACACAATGATCCAATTAACCTTCCTTAGTTTTATTCCATGGTCTGTTCTCCAGATCATTTCTCATAAAGTTTCATCCTTTTTATAAATTTGATTTTTTTTCCAGATTAAATGATATTTTTATATGTAATAATAGTGAATCTATGATCTTTCATCTGATAAAGAAACTGATCCAGATTTTTTTTTTTTGCTTGGGGAACTCTGCAAAAAACTTTCATTTCCCAAATCCCAAAAAGCTTCACCTTTTTTACTTAACCGTAATTTTAAAGTTTCCCGCTATTCTTCAATCTCTATTGGTCCACAAACTTTAGTCCTTTTCTGACAGAGATAAGATTGTTCTGACTTTTGTAATGTCTGAATTGTAGTGTGTCTTGGTTCTTGTATGAAGAGAAACACTCATTAAATTAAATGGTCTGCGAGATGGAAACTGATGATCATCAAAACGAAGAGATGGACGTCGAAGTCTTATCTTCCATGTGGCCCGAAGACGTCGGAACCGAAGCAGACAACAACCAGTTCAACGTCGGCGATTCCGACACGTTAAAAGAAGTCGACATCGCTGAGAAACGCACCATGGCCGATCTAAAACGCTTACCAGAACTCATGAACACGACCGACCAAGGCTCCTCTCAGCTAACCAACCTAGTGAAACAATGGGAGTATATGCAAGACCACGCGGTTAGACTATTACGAGAAGAGCTCAAGATTCTCACTAGACAAAGAGAAGAAGCCGAAGCCAAAGAGCTTAAGATTATAGAAGAGCATAACTTCGAGACTGAAGAGCCTGAGAATGTACCTGTTCTGGATGAGACGAGTGATCTTTTCCGCAGGTTTAAGGAGAAGAAGAGGGATAAGTTGGTTGGTAGGAAGAGGATTGAGATCGATGAGGAGTTTGATACGGTTGCGTATTGGAAACAGAAGGCTTTGAGTTTGGAGAAGATGCTTGAAGCGAGTACTGAGAGAGAGAGGAGATTGATTGAGAAGCTTAATGAGAGTTTAAAGACTATGGAGAGTCACTCAGCACCTGTTGAAGAGTTGACTCAGAATCTTAAAAGAGCTGAAGGGTTCTTGCATTTTATACTTCAGAATGCTCCTATTGTTATGGGACATCAAGATAAAGATCTACGCTACTTGTTTATCTACAACAAGTTTCCTACTCTACGAGAACATGTAAGAGAAAACTTATATTCAGGGCCGGTCGTGAGATTTTGGTGAATTATATACAATTTAGTAAGAATTATATAAAATTTTGGGGATTATAGACTAATGTTTCATAATCATGTTTTTTTTACTAATGTCTCAGGACATATTGGGGAAAACAGATGTTGAGATATTCCATGGAGGTGGAGTTAAAGAATCTGAAGATTTCAAGAGAGAGGTTCTTGAAAAAGGAAAAGCTTCAAAGAGAGAGATCACATTCGAGACAGACTTGTTTGGTTCAAAGACTTTTTTGATATACGTTGAGCCTGTTTACAACAAAGCTGGTGAGAAGATCGGTATCAACTACATGGGAATGGAAGTAACTGATCAGGTGATAAAGAGAGAAAAAATGGCTAAACTTAGAGAAGACAACGCAGTGAGGAAAGCTATGGAGTCAGAACTGAACAAGACTATTCACATTACAGAGGAGACAATGAGAGCTAAGCAGATGTTGGCGACAATGTCACATGAGATAAGATCACCATTGTCAGGAGTAGTGGGAATGGCTGAGATACTTTCTACCACAAAGCTGGATAAAGAGCAAAGACAGTTGTTGAATGTCATGATCTCTTCTGGTGATTTAGTGCTTCAGTTGATTAATGACATTCTTGATCTCTCCAAGGTTGAATCAGGTAATGTTTTCAAGTTCTTGATCTTGTGGTCATGTTTTCAAGATTCTTGATAACATATGGTCTTTGTGTGTTGTTTTTAGGTGTGATGAAATTAGAAGCTACAAAGTTTAGACCAAGAGAAGTGGTGAAGCACGTGCTTCAGACAGCTGCTGCATCACTGAAGAAAGATTTGACATTAGAAGGGAACATTGCAGATGAAGTCCCTATCTTGGTTAATACACAAACAACACATTCCAACAAAGAGTTAATGTGGCAAAGTCATTTGTAGTCTTAACGTTTCTTTTCATGTTCAGGTAGTTGGAGATGTTCTAAGGATTCGGCAGATTCTCACTAACTTGATCAGCAATGCTATCAAGTTTACACATCAAGGAAAGGTTGGGATCAAACTCAAAGTGATACCCGAACCAGCCTTTGCTAGTGATAACGCACTGAAAGCAGACGCTGAAGAACAGAACGGTTTGGATGAGACTTCGGTTTGGATTTGCTGTGATGTTTATGACACTGGAATTGGAATACCAGGTAAGCAAGCAAGATCAAGAACATCATCCAGCTAAGATAGTTATTAAACAGGTCATGTTTTTGCTTGTTCTTGCGCAGAAAACGCTCTTCCTTGTTTGTTCAAGAAGTACATGCAAGCAAGCGCTGATCATGCTCGAAAATACGGTGGAACTGGTCTCGGTCTTGCCATTTGTAAACAGCTGGTAAACAAATCTTAGATTTCACAGCACAGAGAAAGATGATTAGTATTCTTAGACTAATCATTCTGTGTTGTTGTTTACAGGTTGAGCTAATGGGAGGTCAACTTACTGTGACAAGCCAGGTCAACGTAGGTTCAACGTTCACGTTCATACTACCCTACAAAGTTGCAACATCAAATGACCATTCAGATGATCAAGAAGAGTTCTCCGATATGGTGGATCATCAACCCGAACCAGACGACTCAACAGAAGGATACTTCCAGTTTAAACCGCTTCTAGGATCTATTTATTCTAACGGCGGACCGATTATTGGCAATAACTTCTTACCTCATAAAGTTATGCTCACCAGTCCAGTTAAGCTCATCAACGGACAAAGCGAGACTGTTCAGGTTGAAAACGGTGGTTATATGGATGAGACAAGACATGAAACCCGTTCTGGTCACTGTCCTGAATCAGCTCAACAATATGAGAATGGGAATGATCGATATCCCTCTAAGGAAAGCGAGTCTTGTAGCAGCTCACAAGCTAGCTCAGAAATGGAGTCAGAGCTTACAGTTTCATCTCCTAGGGAAGAGGCAAAAAACGAGACAGAGGTTAAAGAGACATCAAAGCAGCCAAAGATTTTGCTTGTGGAAGATAATAAAATCAACATCATGGTTGCAAAGTCAATGATGAAACAGTTAGGATATACCTTTGATATCGCTAATAATGGAGTTGAAGCCATAACTGCGATTAACGGCTCTAGCTACGACTTGGTACTCATGGTAAGTAGTCTCTAAGATCCAAAAAGACTTGACCCTCTTTTCAAATTCACTTAATCTGAAAAGGCTTATAAATCAATTTGGGTTCACAGGACGTGTGCATGCCAGTTCTGGATGGTTTGAAAGCTACAAGACTGATCCGTTCATACGAAGAATCTGGAACTTGGGATGCTGCGGTAGAAGCCGGAGTCGATATAAAAACATTGGAGGATAAGCAAACCTGTGTGCGTTCCACAAATCGGCTGCCTATAATAGCGGTTAGTACATCTTCAAATTCACGTTAAACACAGTTCTAGTGTATAACTTAAAAGAGTAAAATGGGTAATGGAATTTTTGCAGATGACGGCAAATACATTATCAGAGAGCTCAGAAGAATGTTATGCAAATGGTATGGACTCTTTTATCTCAAAACCTGTAACGCTGCAAAAACTGAAAGAGTGTCTAAAACAGTATTTGCATTGAGAGATTTCAGAGTTTGGTAGATTAAGTGTACGTGCTTGCTGTGTATAAAGTGTGTAGGGAAAAGTTTTGGAGAGCTACGAAGTAGCTTGCTCTCTTAGAGATGTACAGTATCAATAAAAAGCTTGTGTTCTTTATTTATTTTTGGGAAGTTATGGCAAGCGAAACAGAAAACATTTTTCTTTTCCCACCATTGAAATCTAAAAAGTAAAGCAATCAAACTCTATATAAACGACAGAGAGCATAATCAAAGCTGGCTTATCTCGATTTCTGTTGGCTGTAACGTTGTATTCCATGAACATCCACAATCCCAGGAGGGAAGACAGGATCTGTAGCTGCTCTGACAGAAACTTTTGCAACCGATTCAACATTCACCGGAGGTGTGAACAAAGGTCCGACTAACGGGAGCTGGTTCAGCGGTTTTGCTTGCTGAAGCACCTACAAAAAGCCACAAGCATAATGGGTAAAGAAGGCTGCCTTTTGAGAGATATTGCGATAAAAGAAGAAATCTTTTACCATCTCCATGGGTGAACCAAAGACTCCCAATGGGATCTTCATGTTCCCAACGTTGCGAGTTCCATATATAAAACCAGGCCGCAATATTATCCCTGCACACAATAACCAAAACATAAAATGTAAGAAACCGGATAGGAGTCAGAGAGAGAGTTTCGTAATTATAACATGAAAGCTTACCTCCATAAGTAAATCTTGTGAGCAGCTCGGTCTCAGCCGCTCGCTGCAAGGATCAAAAGATATATGTCTTAAGAAAATCTACACTAACCAAAACGAGCTATGTAAAAGCTGTTAGATACCTTTCCCTCATAGTACCCGCTCAACAAGTAGTTTGCAAGTCCGAAATCAGCAGCAGAAATATAGACAAATCTTTTCACACCTGGTCAACAAAGTGTTGTACCCAATTAGAATGCCAGTAAACCATTGTTCATCCAATATATTTTCTAAGATGCCATGGTGTTCAAAGTTGTAGCAGGCTAATTCACATTACTTGTGTTTCCCCGTTTCACTAATCCCTACAATAAGCTCTACGTATTTTTGAAAAACTAAGTTCTGAATGTCATATGGTCCCTCAGTGTCTATCTGAGTCAGATATCTCAACAATTTTACAAGGCTATACAAAGAAAATGGATCATAAAAGACTTTATACAGCCATCTCTAATGCTAACAATAAAAGTAGTCATACCTTTCTCTGAGGCAGCTCTAATTGCGTTGATGTTTGCAGTCCCGTTAATCTTGTACATATACGAGTTTGAACCAAAACCACCAACACAAGATATCTGTAATGATTCATTCCGAATAACTCTTAAAAAATCCTTAGTTGATAAACATAGCGCTGCTAACTAAGCAAATTAACATATCATTCCTGAAAAGGGAGAAAAACATACCACAGAAGTCACTCCATCTAGAGCATCCTTCAACAAATCAGATGATAGAAGGTTTCCTGGGGGAATATATAAAAAAGAATATGAACATAGATGAAATAATCTAGTTCCTAAAACATGTTGATGATCTAACAGTAAGTACCTTGATGCCATGTTACTCTAGTAGCCCAAGGCTCTTGTAAAGAAGACTTCCCTGATCTAATATAACCCATAAAAAACGGTTAAACACAAAGCTGCAAACCAACATCTGACCCTAAACGAAAAGCTTAAACTCTAAGCAAACAAAATCGAAATTCACATATTCTCAGAACACGAATTTAACTTCCTACGTTCAAAGTAACAAAATGGATTAGGTTACCTGCTAAGGCTAGAGACAGACAAGCCACGATCTAAAGCTTCTTTACACACATGTGATCCCACAAAGCCATTTCCACCCAGGACAAGTAACTAACAAGAATCAAAAGCGTAAGTTCCAAGATAATCATGAACACCAGATAATCACTATGTATATGTACCTTCTCTGTTGGAGGTGGAGGCACATGAACAGTCTCTGCTTCTTCCACATTAAAAGGCTCATCGATTTTGTTAGAGTCTGTAGAGAGATACCTCCCGCCACTGTATGATGCAGAAACAAACATAATAATCTCAATTGCAACGACGAATCAAGAATGAATTACACACAAATTTCCTTTAATATTCTAAGAATCTAGATCATGTCACTAAACCTAAATGCGCATTTACTCTAACACAGATATGCTAATTACGGAAACTGACGGGGAAGAGCCACTCACCGTGACCGAGCATTAGACGATTTGAATCGGATCAAACGCGAAACGATCGTCCTCATCTTTGGATTCGGAGTAGGAGAGTTGCCTGATGTCGACGAAGGAACGGCCAAATAACAGAGTAAGACGACGTAAAAAAAAGCGGGGACACGTGGGAGGCTACGAGAGTCGCGCGCCAACGCGAGACCATACTTAATTATTTGGGCTTTTATTCTAATGGGCCGAAGATGAATTTTCCTCTTTTTTTACATCGACATAGAAATGTATCTTTTTGGTACCTAGTTTTGTTGTCTTTACCATAACAGTTCTTGACACGTTCTCGACACAATCATCACAAAAGATGCATAATAATTTCTCAGCCGTACATATAAGGCTTTTCCGAAATCGGATTTGTATGTTCACACGTGAATCAAAGTTTACGCGAAAAGAAAAACTGAATTAGGTAGGATCTTTTTAAAAAAAAAATACTTCTCCTCATGAAGAAGCTGAGAACATTCCATAGTAAAACTTGAGTTTTTCTACCTTATCCGCGTCAGTGATCCGCGTTGTACTTGGGGATGTGTTTTTATGCTATCATCAGGAGGCCATTAACAACCACGTGATAGTAGTAGGTTTATGGGTCTTTTGATTATCATATAATGCAGTGATCACATCTTACTGACTCAAAAAAAAATTTGTAAGCATTGATAAAAATTTAGTCAAATTGTTTGGATATAACACAATTACAATATATAAATGTTTTATAAAACCCTAACGCGAAATATGTAATTATATGAAATTAAGCAAGAATTTGTGTATTCTCTTGTCTATTAAAGTTTTGATATCCAAACAAATATTAAATATAACATCTCAATTTATGGTATATGAAAATATTAAAAGAAATGTTTTTTGATTATATATATCATCAAAATACATTTGTTTTCTGGACATATCTAGAAAAATCTCCAAAATTAAGTATGGTTGATTTGGAATAGTAGAAAGATGTGTGATCTATCGAGAAATAATTCGTAATTCGTAATATCGTGTGAGTGAGGCCAAAATATGGGAAATGTCATGTGGTAATTGCATAGCCGACTAGTAAACAAGAATTTTAAGTTTCCAAAAAACACATCGCAAGTCACACCGAGTATTATATTACAAGTGGTATCAGAGAAACATGTTGTCGTGCCCAACGGAAATGTTATGCTATGATAAAAAGTGAATTGTAACATTTCGGTTTGTAGTATATAAAAAAGTTTATAAAGTTAATTTGGTTATTTATATCACCAATGTACATTTATTTTTTCGATTACATATCTAGAAATAATTCTAAAGTTAATGGTGTTTGATTTAGAATATTAGAAAGATGAATAATCTATCAAAAAGTGATTAATAATATCGTATGAATGAAGACAAAACAGGAAGAAAAAATATGAGGTAATTGTAGGTCAATAAATAAAACTTTCGAATCTTTAAATATTAACGTATCACACGAACACGAGATGGAATCCAGATGCTAAATAAAGGAGCGTGGGAGGCCATATTAACCGTGCATTGGACGATACAATTTTAAATGATTTAACATATCAATCCTAAAATATTTTTCTAAAAATGTTAATGAAACCTTAGAGCAACATTATTGGGGGTTTCTCCATTTGGGGTTCTAAAAATATATATGTGCGTATGTATATATTATATATGTGTATGCAATTGTGGGTTTCTAGTTTTATGGGAAACTCAACCGAAAGTTTCTCAAATAAGAAACTTTTGATTGAGTTTCCCATAAAGCTAGAAACCCACAATTGCATACACATATATAATATATACATATGCACATATATATTTTTAGAACCCCAAATGGAGAAACCTCCAATAATGTTGCTCTTATGTAATAAAGCAAATATCAATCCTAAAATGATTTTCTAAAAATGTAAAATGAAACCTTATGTAATAAAACAATTTAGAAATCAATATTTGTCAGGTAAAGGCGGCATAAAACCTTACCGATGAAATAAAGGCTTCAATTATTTCTCTTGATATTTTTTTCTTAGAACCGACCACGTTGACTGTACTGTACTTGACTCGCCATGCATTATTGCTTTCCGAGTATCGTCTATAAATAAAACTGTAACACGGTACTCGGAACTAATCCAAACACACCAAACTCAAACAAAGTCCAAAATCCAAGAAAGAAATTTTAAAACAGAGACTTAATTGTGTCTTGATAATGATGATGATGGGAGGTGCGATGGGAACCTTTGGTTCGAGCATGGCAAGTTTGTTCTTCCTCTGGGCAACTTTTCAGCAAATGTTCCCTGATCACCTCAAGATCGCAATCAAAGAGTTCCTTTTGTCTACACTCCAACAAGTCTCTTTTTTCCAAAGATTCTCCGACCACATCATCACCTTCTTCTCTCCTTACGTTGTCATCAGCATCCCAGAGTACGAAGAGTACTACCGTTTCAACCACGCTTTCGCTGCCATCGACACTTACCTTGGAGCCAAAGCAATCGATAAAGCCCATAAGCTCAAGGCAAGTCAGGTTAAAGAAAGTAAAGGTCTGGTCCTGAAACGTGACGAGGCTAAAGTCAGAGATGTATACCAAGGAGTTCATGTCTGGTGGGAGATTGTGACTAGTACTGATGGATACAGAACTCAGAAGCTCACTTTCCATAGACGTGGGTTGGAGATTGTAACCGGTTCTTACATTAAGTATGTGGTGGAAGAAGGGATATCAATAGAGGCCAAGACCAAGAAGATGAAGCTCTTCACGAATAACCCTAGTTTAAACTGGGAAACTAGCAAGGGAAGCTTGTGGAGACACATTGATTTTGAGCATCCGGCGAGTTTCAAGACATTGGCTATGGATCCTGCGAAGAAACAAGAAGTTCTGAACGATCTTGAAGCGTTCAGAAATGGAAAAGAGTATTACAAAAAGATTGGGAAAGCTTGGAAGAGGGGTTACCTATTATATGGACCACCAGGGACTGGTAAGTCCACAATGATCGCGGCTATAGCGAATCATTTGAACTATAACATCTATGATCTCGAGCTCACGGCTATTCAGAACAACTCAGAGTTGAGGAAACTTCTCACCGCAACATCAAGCAAGTCGATAATTGTGATTGAAGACATCGACTGTTCGGTTGACCTTACTAGCAAGAGAAAGAAGAGAGAAGGTGACTTGAGCGTCAAGAAATATGGTGAACAAGGCAAAGAAGATCAAAACCAGAGCAGAGTCACACTCTCGGGGCTTTTGAACTTCATTGATGGTATATGGTCGGCTTGTGGTCAAGAGAGGATTATCATATTCACAACGAATCATATGGAGAAACTAGACCCGGCTTTGATCAGGAGAGGAAGAATGGATATGCACATTGAGTTGTCTTATTGTAGTTTCGAGGCGTTCAAGGTTCTAGCCAAGAACTACTTGGATCTTGATTCTCATCCTCTGTTTAGTGAAATTGAGTCTTTGCTCAAGGATACAAAGATGGCCCCAGCTGATGTCGCGGAGAAGATGATGGCCAAGAATCAAAACATAGATGTCGACGGGATCCTCGACGACTTGGTTCAAAGTTTGGAGAGGAGGAGGAAGGAACAAAGAGGTGATCAAGATGATGATGGTCACAAGAAAAAATCTAGTGGCAAGAAACTCGGAATGTTTCGCGGTTTGTTTTAAAACAACGTCCGATTTATCTATCTTTTAATTAATCTTTATGTAGTATTCTATATATTACTGTCTCCAGCATGTTACTTTATTTTACTATCTTGGATTAAACCTGTTTGAACGTGATAACACAATTATTTATGAAACCGAAGAAAATATTACACATAGGGGTACATTGTTTTCTAGTTGAAAAACACAAAATACATTTTTTTTTTTTTTTTTTTGCTAAGCAGAATACATTATTTGTTAAATTCAAAATCGAATATATTGTTTGGTGCACCTCGTCGCGCCTGATCAAATGTGCGTCCTTGGTACAAGAACGAGGTGTTCTTTCTTATGCATAGCGAGTCCGGTCATGACATCCATCTTTATATCTTCAGGTTTAACACCTTTCGGTAAGCTCCAGTCAAATCGGTAAAGAAGATTAGCAAAAGGTATCTCAACCATCGCGACACCAAGATGCATAGCGGGACACATTCTTCTCCCCGAACCAAAAGGTAAGAGCTCAAAATCTTGTCCCTTGAAATCCACTCCTTTATGCTTGCCCATAAACCTCTCCGGAATGAACTCATCAGGGTTGTCTCCCCATGCTGCCGTGTCGCGAGAAACCGCCCATGCGTTCACCTGAATGATGGTCTTGGCCGGAATATCGTAGCCACCGATCTTTGCGTCCGCTATGGTTTCTCTATGTAGAAGAATTGGGATGACTGGTTCGAGACGGAGAGACTCCTTGATGACTGCCTTTAGGTAAGGGAGATTGGGGATGTCTTCTTCCGAGACGTGTCCTTTGTCCCCTACCACATTCCTCACTTCATCTTGAGCTTTCTTCATTGCTTCAGGGTTCTTTATAAGGTATGTCATGGCCCATACCACTACTGCAGCTGCTGTGTCAGTCCCGGGTACAACAATATCCTGTTTAAATTGTAACATTTATTAATAAATATTTCCCTAAAATAAAATAATAATAATAATAATAATAATAAAAAGCATAGGTTACGAACCAAAATCATGGCCTTGACATTTTCGTGGGTGAATTTGATGGAGAAAGGTTGATCTTTATAGATCTGCATCAAAAGATCAATGAAACTTTCTGTCTCGGGTTTAGGGCGGTTAGGGTCAAGAGTCTCGTCAAGGAGTTCTTGAAGGTAAGTGTCTAACTCCTTGAAAGCTCTCTTGAGACGTGCACTAAGACCAGTGAGTTTGTCAAGAAACCCGAAATAAGGGAAAAGGTCAGAGAAAAACAGAGTTCCCAAAAGAGCTTGGGTCTCATACAAAATGTTTATGAATCTTTTCATCTCGGTTCCGTACTCGTTATACCGCTTCCCAAAAGCTTGTCTACAGACAACACAGTTGGTGAAAGACAAGAGAAGCTCACTTAGATCAACGCTTCCCTCAGATTGGTCAGCGGCTTTATAGATCTTGTCCATCATACGTCCACACTCTTCTTCTCTAACGGGTCGGAAACTCGCGACACGGTTCGGGCTGAAGAGGTTAACCATACACATCTTCCTCATCTCACGATAGTACGCTGTGTACTGTCCGAAACCAAGCTCACGGCCTTGGTACGACATCGTTTGCTGCCCTTTCAGGAGAGGACGGGCTGTGAAGTTAAGGTCCTGGGTCTTGAGGAGTTCCTTGGCTAGCTCAGCGGAGGAGATCACTGCGAGGCGGCGTCCTCCGATTTTCATCGTGAAAATTGGACCGTAGAGCTTGGAGAGACGGAAAAGGAAGTGTTGTGGGTTGAATTTCTCCATTTGGTGAAGGTTTCCAATAATAGGAAGACCTTTTGGCCCCGGAGGTAGGCGGAGAGGCTTCTTGGTTGAGCTGCGGAGGAGGAAGAAGGCTGTGGCAGCTACCATGAAGGCAATGATTAAGAAGAGATCCATTTTTCTTTGTACGACAAAGTTGTTTTCAGGATATTTTTCTAACAATGCAAGTGATGGTCTGATTATATAGAAAGGCTAAAGTCGTCGCTTACTTGGGGTCATCATTTTAAATAATGTTTTTATATTTGTTGGTTGGTTGGATCTATTTGTTTTGTTATGTGTGTGACGGATGAACGAACTTACGTCGTTTTTAAAACGTGATTTAAGTAGGTGAACTGGTTCTTTCTCTGTATAGTGAGTTTCGTTTAATAATGTAAACAGTTTCTGAAAACAATCAGATTTGTTTTAACGATATAATTTTATAATATGAAAACTAGTACTATTAATGGATTTGATTATTTATATAATTTCTTTCTAAATTTTATTATACATATTCGATTAAAGTTTTTTAATATATTATACATTTTTTTCTAAATTTGATTATACATATAGATTTAAATTTTTATATAAATATGAGATTTCGAGGTGATTTGATATTAGACGCCGGCTTTGACCAGGAGAGGAAGACTTTGATATGCATATGGAGTTTTGTCTTATTGTAGTTTTGAGGTGTTCAAGGTTCTAGCCAAGAACTACTTGGATCTTAGGACAACGTCCGACTTATCTATCTTTTAATTATTATGTAGTAATTGCCCTAAATCTGAATTAGATTATATTACTGTCTCGAGCATGTTTAGTGTATGTTACCTTGAATTAAACCTGTTTGAATGTGATATTAGCTTCAAGAAAATTCTGTTTTTGAAGACCAATATTCAAATACCTAAATGAAAAGTCATATCCAAATGTATAAGATAAACTATACATAGCCAAATACAAGTAGAAGTAATCATAAACATATATTTCACATTAGATACATATATAAATCCTAAATGCAACCACAGTCAAGGATCTGTAAGTTTTGTTTGCTGTCTTTGAAGCAACGCTATTTACCTTATCGGTCACTAATCTCTCCTCTGGAACCTCCTCAGAAGCGTGTTTCACGGCCTGGAGCCACTTTCATCTACTAAACCATTAACGTTCGTTTCCTCGGTTGAGCTACTTGCAGGGACTGGTTTTCGAGTCGCTACATTCTCTGGTTTATTCACTGAGTCGATCTGAACTTGCTTGCTTTCACTGGATGAGATTTTGAGGTCTCCAACTGGCGGCAGCAACATATTGGCTTCATTGGATGACGAGGAGCTGACGTGGCTTGATGGACCTGTCTCCAAGAAACGGACGACAACACATGTGATGTTGTCTGCACTTCCTCTCTTTATTGCTTCTCCCACAAGTTTCTTCGCTGACTCCTCTGGATCTTTAACTTCCTTAACCATTGCAACTGCTTCCTGCATGATATGAAGATTGTAACAAATATATATAAAAAAAAAGAGGTTAAAGAAGCAATTTAAACGTCACAGACCTCGTTAGAGAAAACATCCCATAGCCCATCACTTGCTAGGATCAGAAACTCAAGAGAATCATCAATCTTTTCTTCCTGTATTCAGTGACAAAAAGGATTTGGGAAATTTGTCAGCTGAATAACAAAGAGGCCACGGAGATCATATGCTTCCAATTCAAGTGAAAATACCTGGATTTCTGGATCAGCAACAACGTATTGCTTCAGAAGACGATCACCAAATGCACGAGAAACTGCAAGAATTCCTCCAACCCTCCAAGTTCCTATCCAATTGATGAATGCAACACCAAAAACACACAAATTTAGGACTTTATCAATTGAGAAAAAGTATGAAGCAACAACTGTTACATACCTGCCCACATCACAAATCCACCAGCATTCTCAATCCTTTCACGCTCATCACTTTGGTCAGGTTTATGATCCCTTGACACAGCAATGGCTGTAAACACACAGAACCATGTTACATCAAGGGATGAAAACGAAAATTTCATCTGAATAATCTATCAGGATACTCCATCCATGATATTAAATATTAGCTCCTTAGCTCCTCTAAATGTACAAATGAAAGAAAGAAAGAAAGAAACAATCATAACTTGATGTACTCTAAGCAGATTAAATTACCATTTCCACCTCTGCTGATAACAGCTCTTGAATCACCAACATTAGCAACAATCAAACGATCACCAACAAGTATAGCTGTAGAGGCAGTGGAACCAGCGTCTCTATTGTGACTATTTTCTGACTTGAGAAGTTCAGAGTCTGTATGGTTATAGGCATCAGCTGAGTAAAAAAAAAAAAAATTGAACGCAAAATTAGAGTGCAGCATGGGAAAAAATACAGTGTGTTAATTCAGGTGTGTTGTGAGAGTGTGTACTTATAGCTGATTTGGTGTCAGAGATAAACTTTGGATGAGTGATGAGATTACTGAAAAGATGACGCTTCACATATTCAGCTGCTCTGGCTCCACCATGGCCTTGCACAACAAGTATACAGTCATGCCAAAACCAATCTTAAGGTCATGCTAATTGGGGTGTTCAATCCCGTAAAACCAAATTAACCAAAAACCGTTGGTATATAAACCGAACCAAACTAAAGTAGATATTGTATTAATATGGTAGCTAATTTTTATAACTCGAAATACCAGAAAATAAAATCGAAACCGACATCCGGTTTGAACACTGAACCATCAAGATTCATAAGCTAGGCATGTGAAAGATACCATCAAAAACTCCAAAAAGACCAACGATTTGACCATCAACACCATCGATCCTCGTCTCGAAAAAGTCTTCCATAGAAGATCTCTTCCCAGCTGAGCTCGCATATCCATAACTGAATTTTCCATTCTGGCTGAAAATCGAATAATCAGTTAAATGTACAAAGCACCACAAGATCATCCTTGATAATCAAGAACTCAAACGGAATCAATCATCGTGAGATATGTAAATACGAATTGACCTGAGACCTCCGCCGCTCGCCGGAGTTTCAACTGTCTGCGTCGGGTTCGAATACGACAACGCTAAATCCAGATATCCCATAATTTCTTCAAACGCAAAAAAAAAAAAAAATCAAACAGATGAATCTGCGCACGATTCACGAGAAGGAGAAGAAGGGGAGAGTCATGGTTTGGTTCACGTGTGTTTGAGAAAAGGCGAAAGAGGAAAATAAGTGATCGACCTTTTCGAGCGTCGGGAGTATATTCCGGCGAAAGATGACGGTTAGGATCGATTCATGCTAATTATGGAAAGTAGAAAGATGATAGAAGAACCCACACACAAGTCAAAACCGGTAAAGCCAATGACGCATCGACAGATACTGACACGTGACGTTCGTTAGCCGGTGATATACGTGTTGTTTTTGACTTTTGTTAACCAGTGACATTATTTATTATTAAATGGGCCCATGGGCCTACATTTTCTCACTTGAGTAAGGATAAGACTACTCCTACTGCCAAACACCAGCTTAAAACTTTCAATCGGTGGTGTTGATCAGTAAAATCAGTTCGTCTCTCCGGAGTGATCCGTTTCGAGATCCTTAAAGCCATGGCGAAGGAGCAACACTTGCGTCCTTGGTTTATGGAGCTCGTACCGGCCTTGGTTGTTCTTCTCGCCGCAGCTCATGTCATCGCCTTGGTACTTTCTCGTTATCTTAGCGTTTCTGTACTCTAAAATCGAAACGTTGATTCACTTGTGGTTCTCGCAGGGATACTGGATTTACAGATTGGCAACTGATCGTCGGCCTCAGCGAGGGAAATTTCACTGAGGAAAGTAGGTTTCCTAATTAGAAATCATCTGTGGTTAATAATTGAATTTTGAGTTCTTGAGCTACACAGTTTGATTGAAGATATAGAGAGATAACATGCTGCATGATCAGCTTAACTAACTCTGTTTGCATGTGTTAACATATTGTAACAAGTACTATAGGATTGAACAATGAACATAATCAATGGAGTCTTTAGGACTTAAGTTAGTAAGTTAGAAGATCCTCTTGAATTCATTCTTAGGTTTTTTTTTTTTTTTTTGTGTTTAAAGCAGAAATTCAATTTTTGATTCTTATCAGTTATCAACCTGCTTTCATGATATATGTTTCTGTACGAGTCTCTTATAAACAGATCACTGAATATGTGGTTTCATATGGCAGGTATCCTTCAGTGGTGTTTCTTCACACATTTGTCAAAGGGTAAACCCAGAGTTCAATGTTAATCCTTTTGTTTCCATCAACACAGATCCTACTGCATAGAGCTAGAGAGTTGACTAGAAGATGTAACCAACAGTGCAACCATTTCATCTAGCTGTAATTGATATTGAGTAGTCAGCTTTTAAAACACACATAGATGTCACAATGTAGAGAATATATCATAGGTTGAACTTTGGTTTTGAAAATAATTAAAAAGAGGTTTTACTGACTGAATGGTTGGATGTGTGTTGTTTAGTTATATTTTTTCTAGATCTAAACTTAATAATTCGGCTCAAACTTACATATAACTATCTAATATTTTAGGGTGAATTGGCCTATAATCCATAAAGAAGTTGGATATTAGGAATATGCTATGGTTTTGGGGGAAAAATAATGAGAGGAGGAGAGGAGAGATAAGAGAGAAAAATGGTAGATAGTTAATTTAGGGGTTTAGTTTGTATATGGGATGCAAATACTCAATATTTTATCTATGGATTTTGGATACTCAAAATCGAGTATACTGTAGAATCTATACTATTATATAAAAAGTAAATTTGCTTAGTTGTCAATTTCTCATTGATTTTAGGTAAATTTGTTTATTTACTTTATTTAAATAATTTAATATACAATTTATTATTTAATAAAAGGAATTTATATTAATAATATTATACTTTAGCAAATATGTTAATTATTTTAGATTAAATTTTTATCTTAAAAATATATTTTTCTATTATGAAATTCAAGTGAATTTACTGATTGATTTGTAACTTCTCCATGATTTTTGTAATTTTGCTTATTTGTTATATTTTTAATAATTTTATGAATAATTTATCATATAATAAAAGAAATTTCTATTAATAATATTAGACTTTTAGAAAATAAGATAATTCTTATGTATTATATTTTTATCTTTAAAATATATTTTTGAAAAAGCATAGAAATTAAAAATTAAGTTAAAATATTAATAGTTAAATATAAAGAAAGCAATGCTGATTTATCAACTTCTCCATGGTTTTATATTTTGCTTATTTATGATATTTTAATAATTTCATATATAATTTATTAAATAATAAAACGAATGTATACTAATAATACTAGATTTACAAAATAAGATAATTCTTATGTATTAGATTTGTAATTTCTCCATGATTTAGATAATTTTGATTATTTGTCATATTTTTAATAATTTCATATAATAAATATATCTATCAGTCTGTCACTCGCTCATTCAAACACACACTTTGAGTATTAGTAATAAAAATATAATTTGTGTGCCAAATCTTTAAATTAAGTGTAACCATTTTGTTTTTGGACAAAAAGTGTAACCATTTTTACTTTGTTTTTTCCTCTAACTACAACCATTCTGAGCAAACCCAATGCGTCCACCCGCCTTATCATACACAACTTGTAGCGTCATTTGCTGAACACTCCCAAAGATTGCGACTTCTCCATCATTATCATTGCCTGCAAACGCCAAGCAAACATGCGATGCATTTACCGGATACAAAATCCCATTGAAGCCAAGTTCAACGGTGGTGCCGCCGCCAAAGGAGAACGAAACTTTCGGGACAGCCATCGTGTCAAAACCTTTGGGATCGTAACATGTGTCTAAGAGTTCTACCGCTGATGTGGTCGTGTAGTTCTTCATCTTCTCCTTAAACGCACTTCGCAATGCTGCATAAGCCTTGGGAGGGAGGCGAGTAACCACAGTGCCGGAGTCGATTATAGCACGGGGCTTTGAGAACACGATTGATGGAATCTCCAGTTTCTTATCTCCGACGGTGATGCCTACGATATCTAGACCATATAGGTATGGCATGTTTTGTAAGGTAATAATTGGAGTGAATTTGACCGATTCAGAGATTCCAGTGGATCCGAATGTGAGATGCCCGGTTCTGTCGGAAGAAGGGAGACAGTAAGAGAATACATTATGGTACTTGCTCGCCGTCTGCGAGGGAAATGAGAGTACGTGGCGGCTAAGGCCGAGTAATCCAGCAGTTTTTTCGTTAATGTTATCATCGTGTTCACTGCAACCAAAGTGAATTCTGGCGACGACATCTGCGCTCGTTATGGTAAATTTATCTTCGGCGAGAAATCCGTCGGAGGATGAGTGATCTTTGTATTCGATTCCGTAGCAGCAACGAGGGGCCGAACAGTCTCTGTGAATACCTAGTCAAGGACATGTAATTAAAAACTCGGTTAGACATTAACCGGCGGCAACACAAAATTGCAAAAAATAACATGTAAAAATCGAACCTGCGGATTTGAGATCACTACACACTCGAGATGTAGACGATACTGTGTCGAAGGAAGTAGACGAGGAAAGGGTTAAATATGAGTTTGTTTTTGGAGTCGCAAGATATGGTTCTACCGCACTGCCTGCACTTTGTCCACGTCAAATCGCTACCAGTGTCTACTATCAATGGCTGGTTGTGTTGAGGTGTTCCGATTCCAATTGTCACGATGTAGCTCCCCGAACCGAGTTCTTCCTTCCTCTTGCTCTCGTCCTTAACCGGTATATCGTTGGAATAGGTTTGGTCTTCCAAATGATTTGACAGCTTTGAGTGGATAGAGTTCACTCGCGCTTTGTCGCGTCTGAGGATGTCTGCATGGTCGAGTCTCCCAGCTTCACCGCTCCTGAGAGGCGAGCACGCGCCGTGCTTGTGCACCACGCGCAGTGATGACTTGGTATCATATTCTGTGCAAGAAAGTCACGTTAGAAACAGCAAAAGACAAGAGTTTCTAATTAGAGTAAAGAGAAAGAAATTGGCTAAGATTAGTTACCTTTTGAAGAAAGAACACAAGACGATGAAGGAGAAAGAGAGCTGAGCTGGATTGTATGATAATCAACTTTTCCACTCTCTTTTTCTTTAGCTCCCTCTGTAAAACTTCTGTTGAGATATACACAAAGGAGTATTATGATATTCAGCAGATTCCTACCAAAATTCATTTTAATATCCCGTCCCAGCAATGATATCTAAACTTGACACTCAATTGATTGGTTATTTTATAGCCAATCTGTATGCTGGAGAAAGTATCTAGCTAGTGAATGTTGTGGTTAAGCTCTTTGCTACCACATATTATACCAAATAAGTATGGACATGACACCATTTCTTTTTTTTTGAATCAAAATGTTAAATTTATAACTCAAAAAAAGACCTTATACAAGTGTTTCAAATCTAGAGAGTAAAACTTTACAAAACAGGGCATAAAAGGTTAATAGAACTTCTCTGTTACTTCTCCTTCAAGTTTAAAACTCAACACATATTTCTCCAAACCTGTCCAACGCATAACCAACACATGACACCATTTCGCTTTTATATAAACTTATGTCCCTAGCTTAGATTCCAGTACTAAAGGGGGTAGTAATAGTCAACGACAATATATGTGATTGTGGCTCTATACTCCCAAGTTTTCAAGTTTGGCGTGCTTATAGCCATTATTCCACTAAATGTATGTCATTCTGTGTCTATTATTCCTAGTCTCCGAGTATCTAAATCTTGCCGTTCTAATAAAGGGGTTGTATTGTTCCAACCACTAAATAATTGACTGACCTAAGTCAATTGCAGAGTATGCAATGCTAAGTCAATGCAAAGAAATTGCAAACACATAACAGAATTTATATTGATTCATTTATATTTCAAACATGTATGTTAGGTATTTCACCTAGTAGAAATGTATACATGACCCGTTTGTGCTTAACAGGCCCATCACTCGCTCAGCCCAATCACACACTTGAATAAAAAGGATAAAGCTAATTAATGCCAAATCCATAAAATTAAAACATCACCCTTGTTTAGCTTTAACTACACCCATTAGGAGCAAATCCGATCCGCCCACCCGCACCATCATACACAACTTCCAGCGTCTGCTGCTGAACATTCCCAAAGATGGCAGCGTTATTATCATCGCTATTCCCCGCAAACGCCAAACAAACCTGCGACTTACTAATCGCGTATAAAACCCCCGTCGATCCAAGCTCCACAACGGCCCCACCTCTAAAAGAAAACACCACTCTCGGGATCGTAACCGTCTTAAACCTGCTCAGATCGAAACACGTGTCCAAGATCGAGACCCCCGACGCGCTCGGATACTGACTCATCCTCGCCTTGAACGCGTTTCTCAACGCCGCATAAGCTTTCGGCGGGAGACGAGTGATGACGGTTCCGGAGTCGATCAAAGCCCCCGGAGTGGTGAACACGGTGGCAGGGATCGCTAGCTTCTGATCTCCGACGGTGATCGCGACGATGTCGACGCCGTAGAAGGATGTGCCGTCGGTGATGGTGGAGATCGGAGTGAATTTAACGGATCTGGAGATTCCGGTGGATCCGAATGTGAGATGACCGGTGTAGCTGGCTGAGGAAGGGAGGCAGTAGGAGAAGATCTTGTTGTAGGTCGTAGCGGTCTGCGAGGGGAAAGAAAGGTTGTCACGGCCGAGTCCGAGAAGTCCGGCGACGCCGGTGAAGAGTCCTTGGTTGTTCTCGCCGCAGCCGAAGTAGATGCCGTCGAATACGTTGGAGGTTGTTAGGGTGAACTTTTCCTTGGCGAGGAATCCGACGGAGAAGGATTGATCGCCGTATTGGATTCCGTAAACGCATGTCGAAGCTGAGCAGCTTCCAGAATTACCTAACCGGCGGAAAAAAAACGGTTAAGATAATCGGATTAGAAATCAGAAAACCGGTTAACAAAAATTGAGAAAAATAATATAAACCGAATTAGAAATCCAAAAATCGGTTAACAAAAATTGAGGAAAATAACATAAACCGAATCAAAAAAATCTGAAGACCGGTTAACAAAATCGAGAAAAATCAATAACCAATCAGAAATCAGAAAATCGGTTAACAAAAATTAAGGAAAATAACATAAACAGGATCAGAAAACTGAAAACCAGTTAGCAAAATTTGAGAAAAATAATGTAACCGATCAGAAAAAAAGATTAACAAAAATTAAGAAAAATAACATAATCTGAATCAGAAATCCGAAAATCGGTTAACAAAAGTTGAGAAAAATAAATCGAAATTTTAACCTGTAGCAGAGGAGAGGGAACTACACGCAGCCGAAGAGCATGAGACGTTGTAGTAAGAAGAAGACGAAGACGGGTTAAAGATTGGTTCCTTTTGGGAATAGCATGTTTGAACACATGGCTGACACTGAATCCACGTCAGATCGCTTCCTGTGTCGAAGATCAGAGACTGATCGCGTTTCGGTGTTCCGATTCCAACCGACACGACGTAGTTTCCTGATCCGAAGGTGCTCCCGTCTTTAGCCGGTAGAGCCGTTGACTTGCTTTGCCTGACTCGGTCTGTGAGCTTCTTAGAGAGTTTCGAGTGGATCGAGTTTACGCGCCCTTGGTCGAGTCTGAGGATCTCGGTATGGTCTGGCCCCGTGGCCTTGTCACTAGTTAGAGACGAGCACGTGCCGAGTCTGTGTGTCACGTGCAGTGAGGACTTTGTATTGGACGCTGAGTAGAGATGAGTTCACGTTTAGACACAACAATAAATATGCATACAGATTCTCCAAAATATACACATTATTGTGGTGGCCGTTCATGTATATTATCCCCATATATCATCTAAAATTTGTGTTACAAAAAAAAATCTAACAAAATATAATAGAAAACTTCCTTGTGCTATCAACTATTGGAGTCAACACAGAGGTGTAATTCGTATTAAGTAACTAGCAAGCAAAAATATTCATATATTTTCAATCGAGCATGTATTATTATTACATATCTAACTATCGCTTTCTAATAATCATGTGCTTTAATGGCAGTAGTTTGTCCTTAATTGTAACCTAATTGATTAAACTATACCTACATATGATTTTTACATAATAATGATACAATTATATAGAAGGAGATTACCAAAAATAAATAAAAAAATATATAAAAGGAGACACGAATAACATATTCATGTACCGTATGTATGTGAAGATAGCTAAAACACATTGAATCATCAGAAATTGAACTGGCTAAGAAAATATTACCTCTTGAAGAAAGAACACAGGGTGATGATGATGAAGGGAAGAGGGAGCTGAGTTGGATAGTATGAGAATCAGTCTGTTCACTCTCTCTCTTTTGAGCTCCATCAGTACAAACCCAACTAAGACATATACAAATGATTATTATGATATTCAATACATTCCTAGTAGAGTTCATTTTAACTATCTCTTCTTTGCTCACAATAATAAAAAGTGTGACTAAATGCATGACAATGGTTGGTCTTTTATAAGCATTCTCTTGGTTTAAGAAAGTCTCTAGTGGAGGTTGTTAAACTTTAGAAGCAATCCAGTCATCCACATATCACATAAGTTAAGGGGACTCCAATAGTTTCACTAACCAGTTGGATAGCGACACATCATCTGTCAAAGGAGCATTATTGTTATTTTTGTGGGGTTTGTCGTTCACACGTCAAGCACAATAAAATAGGATGATATTCCATTACGTGATTAATTGAGGAGTAAACCTAGTAGGTGCCAAATAATGCATGGATGTATGTGGTGCTCATAAATTAATTTATGACATAATATATTTTTTTTATTCAAATATCCAACGATAACACATGCATACTATTAGTCCTTTAATTACTGTGTAACTATAATTTCCATCATGATATGTTTGTCAAATGATGGCAGTCTCATTAGTATTACTAAGAATATTAACAGTTCAGCAAATACAAGCAATACGTAGGGGTGATCCGGATTCAATACCTTTAGAGTAATGATCAAGTGTTTAACAGTATGAAAGCAATGCCTTTTTGCACATCATATCACTTGATTCAATCTTTACTTATGCGTATACATGTAAGTAACGTATCATATGTTTGTATTAATTCAGAAATGAGGTGTTGCTTGCTTCACGAAATCATTCTCAACAATTAATTTTATATCATTTTAAGTAAGCATTCAGTAGATTAACTATTCTTCAGTTACATGCAAATTATCATAGAGAATTCTCAAGTTAGACGCCATGTACGCTATGACTGAGGGCATTGTAACCGAAAACATTCATGTATGATTGACACAGTACCGGCCCTGAGGAGAAGCACTATAAGCAACAGCTTCCAGTCCTCAGTAAATACTTAAAAAAATCAGCCTTAAGTCTGAAAGAATTATTGTTATGGTATATAAATGTTCTTATAAAAGTGGCAAATTTTCAGAAAATTGTTTCTAGTCTTTCCAATGTCAGGATTGATACCGGATTGAGATGATAAGTCCAGAGTAACCTCGATTAGTTGCATGGGTGGGCCTGATTACATTTTCCGGATAATAATAATAATTCGATAAATATAATGAGTACAAGTGAAAACAAAAGATTAAGATTCTTCGTAAGAATCTTTTGTGTAGTGGAAGTGGGAGAAAGCTGGAATCTGCAGCCTAATATTCCAGAAACTTAGAGACTGACAAATCGCCTAACCATGTGGGTTTTGGGAATTCCACAGCCGTCCAAGTTCACCGTTCGTAATATAGTTTCACTTGCTAATTCTCCGTTTCATGGGTTCAATATGTGTTAGAAAGTTAATCTATAAAACAAGTGTCACCAACTTTAAAAAACTGTTCAAATGGATGTTAAGAATTATTTCATAAGAGTTCATCACTCCATTCCAGCTTAGGTTACGAATAAAGCAGCTTATCAAATTGATATAGATTCGTATTAAATAGAGACAAAGGGTAAGATATTTATTACTGGCCGTCACCCAAAACGTGGTTGATAGTGTATATGATTATTTGACGTATCAATAATGTATGTCGTTGAAGCCCTTTGTCAAAAAAAGTATGTCGTTGGTTGGTTCCAAACATGAACCTCTGCATTATTTAAAGTACATAATATTCATTATAATTTTGATTTTATGATATTATATCTATAGAAGGTGGATGATATTGACTATTCATTTACTACAAAACACCAATTGTCAATTATTCTAACATGTGTTATCACGACCCCTCTTTAAAAAAAAAGAAGCATGTGATACATCAAGTCATCAAGATAATGGTATGATGCAAAAGCAAAGAAATATGTTTAATGTCTATCAATAAGTTATAAAAATATAGACGTGGAGTATGCTAAAATACTAATGTTATCGTGTGTCACACCCCGGATTCATTTATAACTGCATGTAACATGTTATATATTAACAAAATTTAGTTCAACTACTGATTATTACAAATCACATTACATTCACCATGAGGTCGTTTTTAGGTAAAAGCTTCTCTATATATAATAGTATTACAATAACGTTACGTCCACCCACACTTAATAAGTATCGACGTCTGTTCTCTAGGTGTTAATTTTTCTAGGTTGGAAATAATAGTTTATTGATTCTGCAATCGTTATTCAAGCTTTTTCCGTGTTTTGACCTCATTCGTTTGGTCGCAAATCATTTTCTGATAGATCATTTATCCTTAACTTTGAAGTTCTAAACAAATGTGCGACGGAAAATATAAGTCAACTTAAAACTTTAGTGAAATAGGTAACCAAATCAATTTTTTAAAAATCTTTCTATATATCACAATTCGAGATGTTACAATTACCCAAACTCAAAGTAACGTTTTACCGATTATGATCTTTAGCTCTAGTGTTTTTAACCAATACTAATATAAAGAATACAGTTAGTTGTCTATGTTAATATAATTTATGTAGTCTACTATGATTTTTTGTTTGCTTTGTTTTGGATAAGCATTAGGCTCAGAAATGTTAGGTTTTACATGTTGATGATATTTGAATGAACCGAAGCTGTACCGGCTAGGAAGCCCAACAACCAACAACTAATGGGTCGGTAAACGGCCCATTAAACAATTTGAAGCATTGCGGGAAAGCCTAAGAAGGGTCCGGGTTAAAAGGATCCGGAACCAGGCTAAAACGGGTCTAGCTTTTCCTTCTCCGTTTCAAAAAAAGAAGAGGAAATAATATCTAAAGTAGTTGTATGAGAGATTGAGAAGATAAAGACGGATCCGATCTAGCTCGTCTCTTCTTCTTCGATATATCTCTGTCTCGTCGATCGAAGAGCTAGAAGGTAAATTATGGACAAAGGCAAAGCAGTGATGGGTACTGGTCGGAGATGGGCCGTGGATTTCTCGGACCAATCTACTGTTCCATCTTCCCGCGACATCCTCGATCCTCCTGGCTTCTCTCGTGCTTCTCCCGAACAGGTTCCTCTTTTTCTTCGACAATCTCTTGTTTTTCAATTTGATTCGATTCGAAGATTTGATTTGGAATTGGCAATTGAGTTGGATTGTGTATTGTTTGCAGGATGATTCAGCAACGAGCCGACAAAAGAAAGACGCTGAAGCTACTTGGAAGCTTCAGGTACTTAATGTCTAATCTGAAAGTCTCATTCTTTTGGATCTTAAAAGCCATTGACTTTCACGGATTTGAAGTGTTGTAGATTGTACCTAAGACCATGTTTTTCTTATCTCTCCACTGTTCAAATTGGGCCTAGATTATATGATAAAAAGGAAAATATTATGTTTCTGCTGATCGAGACTGGGTTTGATGTGGATAAAGTTTTTTTTTTTTAAATTAAAAAGAAAGTTTTTTTTTGATGTGGTTGATGCAGAAAGCATGGGAAGTAGCGCAGTCTCCGTTTAAGAATTTGATGATGATGGGATTCATGATGTGGATGGCTGGAAACACTGTTCATCTCTTTAGCATTGGTATTACTTTCTCTGCTCTTTGGCAGCCTCTCAGTGCCCTCCAGAGTGTTGGAAAGAGTAAGCAAATCCCTTCCACTTCATCCTTTAAGTTGGTCACGTTAGTTAGCTTGTCATCACACAACTATATATGGTTTATTAAACTGATTAGTATCGCACATTCATACTAGAGAGTATAACAACTAATAATTGATATGTTGAATTTTCCAGTGGTATCTGAATAGATTTTCTATAATTTTGGATACGCTTTTAGCAAAGGTCTATCATTATAATGTGCATTTAAACATCATTGAGAACAAAAGTGAATAATTTTTAGTCCACTTTTACTTAAAACGGTGAAAAAGCAGACAGACATACATGAAATGGTTAGTGAAACGTAGGGTGGAAATTGCAACACAGTCATATATGTGAATAGCATCTGGTTTTGAGTAAGAGACAAATAGGACCACTACTACTAAGAGAGGAGGAGATACCTACTTCACTAGGTTTTTGGCAAGGCAATTTATCATCAAGGATTTAAACTAATTCCATCTTTTAATTAGTTGGGTAAAATTGTCTTGCTGTTGTGCACAGTTTGATCAATTTAGTTGTAAATTGTTGTAAATTCAAGTTCAGTATCATTCATCCTTACATTTCACCTTTGCCTTTGTGTTTAGTTTTTGAGCCATTCAAGGATAACAAGGTGGAACTACTTATGCCGAAACTAGTGTTTCTTGCCCTAAATCTAGGAGGGCTAGCTTTGGGTATCTGGAAGGTGAGAAAATTTTTCTTGTTGTCACTTCTTTTCCCCTTTCCTCTAAAGGCAACCTAGGAGGAGTAATAAGTATGAAGTATTGTTTTCTCATTCAAACAAATTTCACTTTCACAGCTTAACACTTTGGGGCTTCTTCCAACACATGCATCAGATTGGGTTTCATCTCTACCCCCTCCTCAGGTTAGTAATTAATTTATTTATTTCTGCTACAGAATCTTGTCTCCATGTGTTTCAGCATCACCCCCTAAATCAAGAATGTCTGTCCATCTCACATTATGATTCATCATCTCTAAGCTAAGCTAACACATCATGTTTTTCTTCCTTTCTTTTTTTCAGGAGGTTGAACACTCTGGTGGAGGATTTGCCTTCCATTGATGAGCATATATCTCCCTCTTGCTCCTGTACTTTAAATAATCAGCCAAAACTGGAAGATGATGAAGACATATTGTGAGATAAACACGAAAGAAGCTTAAAATGATTTATTTAATCCTGTCATGAGGGGGAAGATTGTTATAGATCTTCTCATCATCTGATCTTCTTGTAGCATTTCAAAAACATTCATAAACCATATAGTTTTCTCACTTTTTTTAAAAAAGTTTGATGTTCTTTGTTCATCATAACTATGAACTTGTATTATTGACACTGAAGGGACCTATTCTCCCAGCTTTTTGTTTCACATCTTTTTAGACAATAATGGATTTTGTACTAAACCTAAACTCAGAGACCTTCTAGTTGATCTAGAGGGTCACACGAGGTAGGACTTATAGGCGCTAATCTATTGGGAAACTAGGTCAAGAAGTTTTTGGGGGAAGCACAAGACGTGGAACAAAGTGCAGTCTTTTAGAATCATGTAAGTCGGTCTACTCAAATTTACTTTCCACGACAAAAATGTTAACACATTAATGATTATAAGATTGCAGCGATTAAATAACAAAAAAAAAAAGATTTTACAGGAAAGAAAGAAAAAAAAAACCCAAAAAGAGAAAAAATAGATATTATTATCATTTTTTTTTTGTCTATCATCTTCTTTCTTCTTCTTCTTCCGTTCATCTAGTGATTCACAAATGAATCAAACCCTAAACTTGATCCTAAAATTTCTACCTTGATATTTTTTTTTTGTTTAATACAATAAAGTTTGATTCTTTTTGATCTCAAAACATTAATTTCCTCCTCAAAAACGAAATCTGAAGTATTGTGTTCATGTCCGCGAGGCTGCAAAAACACCCCGATCCTTGCAACCACTTGTCTGATTACAAACTTAGACACGGCACCGATGGTTACAAATCATTCCAGAACATGTTCAGATGCTTCAACGACGGTAGAATCATCATCAAACTCGACACACCTCCCAGATGCACTCACTGCAACAAGAACAAGAGACTCTACATCTGTCTGATCTGCCGCTCAATATCTTGCTCAAGCCACCTCCTTTCCCACACCCAATCCAACAAAGGCCACGATCTCTCCATCGACATCGAAAGATCCGAGCTTTACTGCTCCTCCTGCTTCGACCAGGTGTACGATCCTGACTTCGACGTGGCTGTCGTGTCTAAACAGCTCATGGTTAAAGATGTCGTTGTTGGTTTTAGATCGAACAAGAAGAGGAGGTTGTTGTTGGAGTCTTCGCAGTTGATTATTGGGTCGTCACAGCTGTTTGTGGATCGGAGGGAGAAATGGTCGTTTCCTTTAGGGTTGAGAGGTTTGAATAACTTGGGGAGCACTTGTTTCATGAACGCTGTGTTGCAAGCGCTTGTTCATGCTCCTCCTTTGCGGAACTTTTGGTTGAGTGGTCAGCATAATCGTGATCTTTGTGAGAGGAGGTCTTTGGGTTTGTTGTGTTTGCCTTGTGATCTTGATCTTATCTTCTCTGCTATGTTCTCTGGTGATCGTACTCCTTATACCCCTGCTCATTTGCTTTACAGGTCTGTTCTTTAATCATTTAGTTTTTTTTTTTTTTTATATATTTACTTATGCTGATTAGTTTCTTTTTTGTGGATGTAAGTTGGTGGCAGCACTCAACGAATCTAGCTACTTATGAGCAGCAGGACTCTCATGAGTTTTTTATTTCGTTATTGGATTGTATCCATGAGAATGAAGGGAAGACAAAGTGTTTGTATAAAGGTAATTAATCTATTTTCCTATGTATTGTTCAGTTCTTGATTTTGGTATGTTTGTTTGGTGTGTGTGCAGATCATGAAGAGTGTCAGTGTATTACTCACAGAGCATTCTCTGGTCTTTTAAGATCAGATGTCACCTGCACAACGTGTGGATCAACCTCAACCACTTACGACCCATTCATCGACATTTCACTTACTTTAGATTCATCAACAGATTGCAGAAAGAACAGAAACAGCGGTGAGCCAAGCGTGAACAAAGCAGCGATGCCAACTCTCTCTGGCTGCTTAGACCTCTTCACTCGGTCAGAGAAACTCGGTCCTGACCAGAAACTAAACTGCCAAAGCTGTGGAGATAAAAGAGAGTCTTCAAAACAAATGTCCATAAGAAGACTTCCTCCGCTTCTCTGCTTGCACGTAAAGCGTTTTGAACACTCTCTCACCCGTAAAGCCTCTAGAAAAATCGACAGTTACTTGCAGTATCCCTTCCGCTTAAACATGTCTCCTTACCTCTCTTCCTCCATCATTGGGAAGAGGTTTGGGAACAGAATGTTTGCATTTGACGGAGAAGGGGAGTATCATCATCATGATGGTTCATCATCATCGTTGTCTTCATCAGCTGAGTTTGAGATATTTGCGGTTGTGACTCACTCGGGGATGTTGGCTTCTGGTCATTATGTGACTTACCTGAGGCTTAAAGGGTTGTGGTATAGATGTGATGATGCATGGATCAATGAGGTTGAAGAGGAAGTGGTGAGAGGGTGTGAGTGTTATATGTTGTTCTATGCACAAGAGAGAGTGATTCAAAAGGCTCATAAGGAGTTGAGTTATCAAGTTATCTCCATGGCTGATGCATTTCCCTTTGCTGATTGCTGACTCTCTTTTTTCTTCTTCACTTGGCCAAAGATTTTGATGCATTTTTAAACCTTAAATACTTCTTTTTTATTGATTGAAGGTTTTATGCAAAAATATTTTGGAAGCCAAGTTTAATGATGAATTTATTTTTTTCTTCACAATATTAGTGTTCAAAGTTAAACATATGTTACAAACACATCGAAGAACCACAACACCATACTCTATTAAACATATCTTGTTGCATTAAGAATAGTTATCATATAACAGGTGGTGATGATAATGTTATTGAGTGGCGTCTCTTACGTTTTTATGTCTTCATCATCATCTGCCTCCATTGGCAAGTCTCTTGAGATGGCTGAATGCCTTCTGCTTGATCCACTGTCTATCATATGGCAGATACGCGTTCATTGAGTGTTCGTAGCTGCAGGGGTCACACAAAAATTAGTAAATAACCTGTGAATTTGTTATAATCATTCTTACATGCGACAATACGAACGAACTTCTAGTATCAGTAAAGGAACAAAGCTAAATACAGCATGGGAATCCAAACAATATATCTGTACACATTACTTGCAAAAGATCAAACCTACAGGATTCAAAGACGAGTTTCAATTCTTCAGTAAACATAACGCTAGTAATGAATAACTAGCCGAGTACAGGTCATGTGAATTTGTCAGTGTTTTGGTATTGCATAGCATTTGGGGTAAGGTAGGAGACATGGACACAGTAATCTGATGGACGAGATAACAAACATAAAGAATGAAAGAGAGAGAGGAGGAGACTTACACGAGAGCGCTCATGTCAGTAAAACCATCCATAAAATTGTAAAGATCAGAAATGTCATAGCTAAGATTTCTGAGAGATGGATTAATCTCCTTCAACTTCCTTTCGTACAAGCCGCAAATACCTGTTTCAGAACCGCAGACATCTTGGCATATCAGGAAATCATTCAAAAGTTATAAAGTAGAAACAAGCTCGCTCGTTGCCATAAAACCAGAAAAAAAAGCTTTCCCAAAACAACTTTCCTCTTTATGTTACTACCCCAATTTAGTTAGCTATAACAAACTAAAACTATCGGAGAGACAAAACAATTTGCTATCCCTAACAGGAATCAAACGCAATGGCATCACCAGTATTGGTTACCAAGTACACACAAGCCACTCATTTATATATCCATAGGCTAATAAAACTCCGTTGCCTCCTTAAACAAATCATCTTAAATCTGAAGGTCCTATTTAACTCACAGAAACAGCTACAGATTGTTATACCGTTTAAAGATAAAGCCTCCAGCAAAATCAATAACCAAAGTCAAGAACAAGTAACTATAGCTATAGTTTCTATTTGAATTAAAAAGATTACCATCCATAGCTTGGCCTATAGTATCATAGTCCATAAACGTCCTCGTAGCTCTGCTTGGTGAGTTCTGCAGCAAGATTATGGTGTGCCTTCCGTTTTGATTATTAGCCTACAAAACACGAAGAGATAGCTGAGCATAATAAAGGTCTGAGAGATTCACAACAATTCGAAAACCCTAGTTTCTCTGAAGAAAAACGAAATCGAATTTGATCTTCACCGAAAGAGTATTCTAGATTTTCTAATCGATCGACTAAGGAGTCAAGTAAACTACGTAAGAGACGGAATCGATTACCATTTCAAGTGACAGATTGACTTCGATAGTAGATTCGAGGGTTAGAGACGACGAAGACGAAGACTACGAACTCACAAACTGTCACTGTTTCAGAGAGCAAAGCAAAAATAAATAAGCAAGAATCTAGGGGGCTGAAGAGTACATTTAACATAAGAGTTTCTCTTTCATAACACGTGGCATCTGATAGTGAGATAAAACAGCGTGTATATTCCATTTACGACGTCAAAACTACAAGCTGTTTTCAGAAATTAACTACGTGTATTCTCTTCTAAATATGAGAAACGACATGTAGTTAGTGTTCGAAACATTTATACAATAACTACAAATTCATTTCTCTCATTTACAGAAGCAAGAGTTTAATATCATCATCATCTTCTTCTGGTTGGTTCTTTGGCAACACATCAGAGGGAACAAGATCATCCAAATGATCAGAATCTGGAACGAGGAATATGAAGCATAACGTAGCGAATCTAAGGAGGTTCCTGAGAAGAATCACGAGCCAGAGATTCCCAAACTCGAGTCTTGTGACACCAAACGCGTGAAGAACGAACCCTCCACTCCATTTAGAAGCAAGCTGTCCGAAACTATCAATACACATGAGGAAAGCAAAGAACGTGCCTTCGATTCCCAGAGGACAGAGCCTTGTGCTGAGAACGATCATGGGGATCCATCTGATCTTACTTATGATCCTTGAGAAAGATTCTTCTGTTATCACAAAGAAGGAATCTGGTATCCCAAGGGCTATGTTCCAGCGTTTGATGAAGACGAGGTCAAGCATTCCTGATAAGCCGTATAGGAGTTGTGCAAAGAAGAGTATGTTCCTAAAGGAATAGCCTTTGAGCTTCTTGTGGTATATGAGAACTCCAAACATCGATGCTAGTGCTCCGATGGCGTAGATTATTCCCACAAACTCCTGCATATAGATCAATATAACAAGTAAGGTCAAGAATTGTAATAATCTTAACATCATAATTTCAATACCGACATCTATGAGACTATGACCACCATTTCTTAAGGCATACCAATTTTCACAAACCCAATATCTATGACCACCATTTCCTTAAGGCACACCAATCTTCACAAACCCAAAGACCCATTAAAAGAGATGTCTTTTTTACTACAAGCCAACAAACAGTCTAACATTTGATCCATATGATTCTCATGACATACAGCTAGTGCCAATTTCGAGTGTTGGGAGTAACGAACGAGTAATCCCACGGAATTTAGTTCATATACTAGTTCATATGAACTCAATCTATGTCAAAGCCATACCATATGACAACTAATCTATATTCTCAATAACATATCTTGGACAGATGGATTCTTCAGGTTTTTCATACACTTCTATATTCTTGTGGAGAATGTGAGATCGTAAAACAAACCTGGGAGAAGGCTGGACCTGCTTTAGGATCAGTGTACCAGTAGAAGTATCCTTCATGAGTACTGATATTGAGAGCTAGCGATATGAACATGTAAAGTGATGGTTTCCATACTTCAGGGTACTTTATTGTTCTGTATATTCCCTTCACCGCTACTCCTAAGCCATCTGCGTCCTAAAGAACACACAATGATTGCTCAAAGTTAAATCAAAACTTCAAGAGATGGGATATAGACGAAGAAAGTCTAAAAATTACTCTGGTGGAAACAAATAAACACAACGCAAATGCGACTGAGAGAGATCAAAGAGTTCATATTACAGGCAGAGCTCTCACCTTTTTGTTTCTCTGTATAAGGACAGTAGATCTTTTCTCGTAGATGTAAAATCCAAGTATGATAATCGTTGCAGGTGGCAATGCTAACACCCCTAATGCTCCCTGTCAAAAAGAATGAAACATTAGAAACTTATAGAAGAGCAAAAAAAATATATATATATAGAAACGTAAAAAACTGTGCAAATTTTTGAAATTATCACTTTGTCTTGAAAACATGATAAGAAAAGTTTGAAGCTCAACCTGAGGTCCAAGCCTGTGAACAAAGACTCCACTAGTTGCGTATCCCACCAAAGCACCAGCAGACGAACAAACCATACAAAGGCTCTGTATATCAGGAGCCAAAGATCGGATATTAATGCTGTTTGTTGCTATACACGCATCAATTACCACGTCTGCAATGGCCATAGCCGCAGAGACACCTAAGAGGCAGCTCAGAGCCAAAACAGCTGGCAACTTACCAAGAACTGCAACAGCAATCGCAGAGACCAAACCAAGAACACCAGCAACCACAAAATAAGGCTTTCTTTTGTAACCTTTGATCGGGAAAACATCAGTGAAGAGACCCCAAACGGGTCTCATGACCCAAGGGATGTAATATAATCCCATGTAAAGCTGCACAACCGATGGCTGCACTTGCTGGACATCTTTCCAGTAATAATCTGTGACAACTTTGAATATTGAACCGGCGAACCCTTGGTTTAAGCCATATACAAGGACCACACCTAGAACAAAGCTCGGGTTTAGCCTAGAAGACAGCATTTGCAGCCACTGGAAAGGCTGAAGCAGAATGGAGAGGACACCGTTTCTTCCATGCCTTGTCATATCCACAGAATGATCTGATATTGGTCTTAGCACAGATTTTTCAACCGAGAAGAGTTTCTCAGTTTCTAGCGTCTCCATGGTGTTTACTCTTTTGGGAGAGATGAACATCGGATCTGAAAGTAGTGAAAGCAAGGGACTTTAATAGTTATTTTAGTGTAAAAGAAACTCCTTTTTAGACTTTCAATAAAGTTTTCTAGATTCATTCACACACGAGGAGGAAACGCGACAACAATTGACTACTCTGTAAGCAATGACGTCTTTCTTCAACTACCAGTCTTAAATTTCTACAAAATCCTAAACCATAATTGCCTAATAAGCCAAAGAGTCAAATGTTTCATCTTTCCTCTCAAAAGCACTAATCCATATATCAACACACAGTTAAACATATAATAAACCAATATTGGCTACTTTACACTAAAATCCAATAAAAAAAAAATAAGAAGAGAACAAAGTGCAGAACATGTATAAGATTCCCACAAGCCAAAGACACTACTATAACAGAAGAGTTAGCATCTCTCGAAGAACAAAATAAAATAAAAAATCAAAACACATAGAAAAATGGCAGGATTGTTTGATAAACAAGCTGATCTATACCTAGACGCCAGACCTAATTACCCATCGGAATGGTTCTCAAAGCTCGCCAGCCTCACCGATCACCACCGTTTAGCCTGGGATGCCGCCACCGGAAACGGCCAAGCAGCTCTCGCCGTCAGTAACATTATTTACTCTGATTTTTTATATCCTGATTCAACTGATTTTTACCATTCAGATCTTAAGCGTTTTTAACAAGTTTCGTAATATCGGAATTAGGGACCACTTCCGTTAGTAACAACCACTACCGTCTACTCTATTTAACGACCGTTAACGCCACTCAAGTTTTCGCCATGTGAAAAAACAGGTCGCAGATCACTACGAGAGAGTCATCGCGACGGACGTGAGCGAGTCGCAGCTGAAGTTCGCGACGCCGCATCCGAGGATCGACTACCGCCACACGCCGTCTTCGATGACCGACGACGAGCTGGTGGAGCTAATCGGAGGCGATAGCTCGGTGGATCTGATCACGGTCGCTCAAGGCGTGCACTGGCTCGATCTCGCGAGATTCTACGCCGTCGCGACGCGCGTCCTCCGTAAACCCGGCGGGATCATCGCCGTGTGGGGATACAACGACGTCGCGGTGTCGCCGGAGTTCGACGCGGTGCAGTATCGGTTCCACGCCGAGACGCTGCCGTACTGGAAGTATCCGGAGATTCAGCACGTGTTCGATGCGTACGAGGCGTTGCCGTTTCCTTTCGAGAGCGTGGGGATGGGAGCGGAAGGGAGGCCGTTGAAGCTGGAGATGGCTAAGACGACGTCGTTTGGAGGGATCGTGAGGATGTTTAAGTCGTGGTCGGCTTTGGTCACGGCGAAAGAGAAGGGTGTTGATTTGTTGCCGGAGAGTTTGGTTAGTGAGCTTGAGAGTGCTTGGGGAGGAGCTGAGGTTATTCGTACCGTTGTGTACAAAGCGTTTATGATTGTTGGAAAAGTTAGCGTTTGAATCATCAAAACGTTTTAAATTGCGTTTTGCTTCCATAATAAAAAACATTTTTGAAACAACACACACAAGAATGAAATGAAAATCTAACAATAATAAAAGGGAAATCATACAATAATAAAAGGTATACTCTCGATAGAGAGTGTCTACTGTCTACCATGAGGGATTTTTAATTTACCATGTCATCCTAGCTGCTGAGGTTGGGTCATTCTCGCGACTTGTCGTCTCTGTTTCTCTTGCAAAATTTATCTTTTCATCTCTTTACCTTCTTATCGTTCAATGTTTACTTTAAATTCAACAATAACTGTTATTCTGATTATATTTTAGGGGTTTCTTCCTCTTGACTCGAACTCAAAAGAGAATCTGAAAAACCTCATGATTGCATGGCAATTGCTAGATCCGCAACGGCACATTCATCAACGCTCCGGCTATTCTTTCCGGAGGCGATCTGAAGAAGGCCGAATCTGGAACGCCTCTTAATTGGTCTTGAACCCTAGGGTTTAGGGTTTGGAATGGGTTTGGAACTCTAGGTTTTAAAGTTTGGAACCCTAGGGTTTAGGTTTTAGGTTTTAGGGTTTAGAACCCTAGGGTTAGGGTTTAGGGTTTGGAACCCTAGGATTAGGGTTTTAGGGTTTGGAACCCCTATGGTTAGGGTTTTAGGGTTTCGAACCCTAGGATTAGGTTTTAGGGTTTGGAACCCTACCCTAGGGTTAGGGTTTTAGGGTTTGGAACCCTAGGGTTAGGGTTTTAGAGTTTGGAACCCTACCCTAGGGTTAGGGTTTT
>CAKOAT010230710.1:31611-101011 GCA_932364175.1 Eruca vesicaria subsp. sativa | reverse complement strand
TAGGGTTTTAGGGTTTGGAACCCTAGGGTTAGGGTTTTAGGGTTTGGAACCCTAGGGTTAGGGTTAGGGTTTTAGGGTTTAGAACCCTAGGGTTAGGGTTTTAGGGTTTGGAACCCTCGGGTTAGGGTTTTAGGGTTTGAAACCCTAGGGTTAGGGTTAGGATTTTAGGGTTTGGAACCCTAGGGTTAGGGTTTTAGGGTTTGAAACCCTACCTAGGGTTAGGGTTTTAGGGTTTGGAACCCTAGGGTTAGGGTTAGGGTTTTAGGGTTTGGAACCCTCGGGTTAGGGTTTTAGGGTTTGGAACCCTAGGGTTAGGGTTTTAGGGTTTGGAATCCTAGGGTTAGGGTTTTAGGGTTTGGAACCCTATCCTAGGGTTTAGGGTTTGGAACCCTATCCTAGGGTTTAGGGTTTGGAACCCTACCCTAGGGTTAGGGTTATATGGTTGAAGCATTAACGTTGACCTTGGAGACACCAAGTTAGAGCGCCAGGCATTTCTGGCACATGTCCAAACAAGTGATATAATAGCTTCCACACGTGTAGGTGTGGAATTGCCTCAAGTGCCCTTACTTGAAATGTTTAAAGCTCAAATGTCCTCATTTTTTTATTTTAATTGTATTTGTTAAACGAAAAATCATAAAATTAAAATGAAAAAGTCAATATTTTTTATTTGATTTATAGAATTTTATAAAAATATTGAAAAAATCAAAAGACTGTTTTTTCATATTTTTCCGAAAATCATCAAAATATAATTTAAAAACGATTTTAAAATATATTTTTTTCAACTTTGAAACATATAGAATTTAAAGATTTACCCATGGGTTCACTGATCCATAGAGGGGGGTTTTTGTTTAGTTTTGATCGCTTGGAAATGATTTATTTGAGATTTTCATAAAATGGTGAAGGGTATGAAGATTAGTGGAGGGTATATGTGATTTAATTTTTTTTGTAGAAGAGCATCTTAGCTATTGACTCACACAGTGCTCCTTCGACCTTCCGTTTCAGCTCTTCGGTCTTATAAGATTCGAAGACAAACCTATTCATTACACACTTCCCTGGTGGACCGGCAGTAGATAGGGACCGTAAAAAAGAGATATCAGGAGGACGGTAAATGGTCGTCTCAGCAAAATGAATATTATTATTATTATTATTATTATTATTATTATTATTATTATTATTATTATTATTATTATTATTATTTGAGGACATCCTCCCTTTTGCGGTGGTCGTGGCCCAGTCCGTGATGAAGGTCAGCAGTGAGATTGCGTCGCAGATGCTATGAGAAGCAGAGACTGAGACCGCCACTCCAGATCCCGATCCGAAGAAAGTAACCTTGACCCTCAACAAAGGCCACTCCGTGGGAGAATCTCCAGGGGCCATTGTCGGGTAAAATCTCTCCAGGGAGCTAGCGTTGACATCTTTCAGAAAGTCACGGAGAAGGAGATCGGTGTGTGCCTTAGTGAAGACGGCTCCTTCGTCGTTGCAGCTGATGGTGATGCCTTCTCTTCGTCCAGCGAGTGGATAGAAGCGCGATAGAGTCTAGGACAGTGAGCTCTTCAGTTTCGCGGAGATGATCTCTGGCGCGACATCTTCATCATCAGTTTCGTAGAAGAAGATCACGGGAACGTTAGCTGGCCTATTCATGAGATCCAGCAGGGAGAGTTGAAGACGATCATTAGTTGAAGGTGTAGCAAGCTTGATCACTTCTCTCTCTACTTCTTCCATCTTCATTTCCCTCTAACTCTTCAAAAATCAATAGGTATATGCTTATGCTTAGGGGAGAGTATCGTTGATAGAATTGAAGCAACGCATCTCATGACTCGCACATATATAGTGGTATTCATTCTAGTCAACCCCACAAAATTAATAAGTTTATGAGCAGGCAACCATCTACATTGGTTACAATTTTTCAAGACACTGCTTTTACATTTTTAACATTCCACATTATATTTTCTTTCTTTCATCTAATAATATAACATTTTTCCACTTATAATAGTTTTGTTTAACAAAATTTAACATCATACCATCCATTTTTTTTTATCTCATATTGTAATTGGTTTATGTTTGTATTTTATGAACAAACAATAACCTTTTAGGTAGTTAAAGTAACATTATAATATTTTCTATGTCAAAACAATATTACTAAGATTTATTAAACAAAACAATTAAAACACACAGAATAGTTGATTAGAGGTAATCAAAATATAATAAAAATTGACGAATTTTTATATCCAAATGAAGTGTGACGAGTCTTTATTTATAAATCATAAAATGTTGAATTTTAGTGTATTGTTGTTTTAATAAAATACTTTTCCATGAAATAATTAAATTGGAATAATTTGAAAGAAGAAAAAAAATAGTTTTAGAAACCAATAGAAACAAAGAATGTGGATCATATCCAACATTTCTTCCTTTTATAGTTTTTTCATGTGGCAGAACCGGAACATTCATCTTTTTATTTTGAAAAAGATTTAATTTCTTTTTTTGAAACGTTCATTTCATTTCTTTCAATCCATTGAAAACATTCAACTCAGTTTAATACATATGTATTATCACAAAATTTAACAGCTAATTGTATCATTTAAATGTTGGGAAAACAATTCAACATCCTCATTGCTTATATCTTAGAGCAAGCACATTAATGAACCCCGTTGGGATTCATAATTTGATTTTTTTTATTATTTTTTTTCGTTTGATTTTTATTTTAAAATAAAAAATCAAAGTGATCAATAGCGGACGGTCACATAGCGTGGAGCCCACTAAACAGTAATGATCCGGGGTCACCACGGAGACCTCGTGCGACGCGGATTCAACCAAAATGGATTACTTTAATAATTTTTTTTTTTGGGAATCGTGTGAATTTTTCACATGATCCCCTATGCACATGCCCTTATGAGAGAAGATATTTACTTCAATGTTATTTTTTTTTTAAGTTACTTAGCTAAATAAACACTTTTAATGAATTTATTACAGAAATAGATTATTTTTGAGAAATAGTCTTAAGTAGTCCGAAGACATTATCTACGTGTACGGAGTAGTTGGATTTTAAATGTTAACGTAGGTGCTCGTACTGACATTTCTTCCCTACTCTTTATTTTTCAATATTACATTTTAATTCTGAACATTAATAATAGTTGATTATGAGCACTCTACTTTTAAAATAATAAATTCACACTAACAATGTAAAATACAATAATTATTAGCCATAATGTATGATTTAGTTTCACCAAATAAAAGAATCTTTAACTTTTTAAAGTTGTATCAGTTAGAGAAAAGATTAAGAAATGGTTCAGTTACATATACATAATTACATAATATTTTTTTTTTCGAGTAACATAATATTATTTAAATTAATATTTCTATATATATTTTATGTACTAGTAATAATATATGTAAATATGTATCTGAATATTTAAGTTAAACATAATTATAATGATTAAATTGATAGAAAATTTTTATATTAATAGAATTTTTTTTTTGATTAATCTTGATGTGTCTCAAACCTATGGAAGGACCCAGACTAATCTCTAAATGAAAATGTAGTTCACCGATAGACCCCCTCTCCAGATATACAAATGGGTTCGAAAGCATGAATTCATATCTGTGTAGATGTCCAGAAACAATATGACTTAGTTTCGGACAGTAGGTAGATCGAACCTGAAACATGTTAGCGTCCTAGTTCATTTCTTTTATCACTCTACCACATTGTCCCGGACAATAGAATTATATGTTAATTGCATAATTATAGAGACTTGTGGCATCTCCAATATCCTCAAAAAAAAATTTCAATATGATGTAAACTCAAAAAGAGTTTAAATTTTGCTGCAACTTTTTTCTTCATTTTCCCTTAAAAGAAAATATTCTAAGTGTGTTCTTTTATTGATATTTGTCATTAAATTTTTGTAATGTTTTTTTGAGAAAATAACTTACAGATTTTATTTTAATATAATTATATATATATGTAATTTTTAATAGAATATACAGTTATCTATATGAATTGATAATTGCTTTTATGAAAGTAATAATAATTTGGTTAAAGAATTAAAAATATATATTTAACATTTTTAGATATAAACAAGACTATGTAAAAGTTTAAGGATCAATTTGTAATAAAATATGTAACATTAAAATGAAGTTATGAATTGTGTTCTTTAAATTTGACATGCTACTATTTATATCCTCCTTTTTCTTCCAAATGGTGTATCACTGAAGAGAGTTTTTTTTAATGTTTACCCTTAAAATGATATACCATTAAAAATGGTTTCAAATGAAAAATGAATAATGTTTTGAGGTTTAGAATATTAATTAAAATTTAAAGTTTATTTTTTAAATCCATCAAGTTTGAACATTTGAAAAATTATTCAAATACCAAAAAAATTAAATTCATGTGTTTGATAACTTAGCAGATATGTTGTTAGATATTATACTACAAAGAAAAGTATCAAAAAGGAATTAAAAAGTGCCAAAAAAGTGAGAAGTGTTACAAAAATTAAGAAGGTAACCTGAAGAAATAAAGATGAAACTCTTTCCATTAATAATCACAGTAATATTTGTCTACAACTTTGACTATATAAGGAACTATAATATTGTGATAAAATATGCTCCTTTTAAATAATAATAATAATTTCGTCCTTTCACGTTTTGGTATATACTACCTCTTTCTTCTTTCTTTATGTGTAATTTCCCATTTAGTATGATTATAATCTTCATGCAACAAATAATAAATATATTTTTCATAACATAAAATAAAATAAAATAATATAATTATATCAAGAAAAAAATAAAGAGGATTTTATATCTTGGATTGAGAGAGCAAATAAGAAGGCAAAAAATTCAAAGCTAATGACTCCATCGTTTCGGTAAACACTTAAGAGCAGGAAAAATTGACATTTAAATCCCAAACTTACCAAACTAAGCCAAAACAAACCCAGACTCATAAACAAGCTATTTAAACTCTTAATTATTATACTTATACAAAACAAATCCCTAACTATCATTGACTAAGCCAAAAGAGACACAAGTTTAGTCAAACGTTAAATACCCATTAACAGACGTTTAACCACACGACGTGTTTTAATATAATCTAAAATCCATTCTGTTGAGAGTTTCATATCTAAAACCCTAATTCCACTCTTCTTCTTCATCATCTTTCTCAGAACCATTCACCAATCTTCTTCTTACCTCTCACACAAATTAAAATCGAAACCTCTTACTTTTTACCTATATTCTTCTCTTTGCGTAGATTCTCTTATATTCTCAAAATTTAGAGAGATGAAACGTGGATTAAAGCATGTTTTCATTAAGCTTACAAAGACAAGACAGTGGTTAGATGACACAATTCATAACAGAAAATAAGAATTCATGATGTATTGAAGAAGCTTAAAGGCGAGATTACGAAAACGAAGACAGAGTTGAGGAAGTTCAATGTGAGAGAGTCAAAGACAGAGGTGGATTTGGCTAACGAAGACAGAGTTGAGAAAGTTCAATGTGAGAGAGTCAAAGACAGAGGTGGATTTGGCTACTTTGAACGCCGAGATGCATAAGAACATGTTAAAGATGGCTAAAGCAGAATCTGATGTTGCAGGGAAGAGCTCAATAGTATCAAAGGAGACAGATATGGGTTTCCTGCAAAGAAGATGAAGAAACATGTTGTTCCTCTTTTGGGAGATTTCTTCTTCCTCAAGAAGAAAGGGTTTTCTACTGAAATATCTGCACCTCTTTACACTACCTCTTCCACTCTGCGCTTTAAGCTGAAACACCCTAAATCTAAATAAAATCATGTATACTGCAAGTACATGTGTGTTCACTTCATCGTGATATGTTTTTATACTAGTGCCTGCTCTTTATTTTTTTTTTATTTGATTCTTTGTTTGGATTATGTATGCAAAGCAGCAACGTGTGTGTTCCATATTTTTTTGGGTAATATGTAAATTCATACCATTTTCAAGAGTTTAAGTGTTTCTTACTTTTTAGCAACTTATCTGAGAAACAAACACAACAAGACAACCCAAATACTAGAGAGAAATTAGTAAACACAGAAGAACCTAGGAACATAAAAATAGAGAGGGGGAGAGTCAAGGTTGTGTGGTGCAGGCGAAGAACTGCAGGATCTACGGCTGGAAATTTGGTGACGGCTTGATAGACAGCAACCGTCCCTGATCTGGCGATCAACTGCTGCTCGAACAAACAGAGCTGGAGTTACCTGTGTGTTCCCTCTTTCACCCTATAACAGTTTTAATCTAATGGCATCACATATTAAAGAAAATTAAACATAGAACAAGGTCATCAAAGAACAACTCCTACGATTACCAACACTGCAGAGGCACTGAAATAATAAAAAACCAATCAAGTTGTTATGCATATATCATTCATTATACATTCTAGCCGAAATAAGAAAGAAAAAAACACCACGCATCCAAGAAAAAAACAATCCAGCAGAAACAAAAAGAAAAACATTAGACTGAGGCTTTAGACTCCAAACACTTCACGGTAATTGTGATTGTCCTTGAGACATTGCTTCTGATTGTCCTTGAGACAGCCCTTGTGACGGTTCTCCCTACAAAAAGAACAACTTGTTATTATGCTAAGCAAAACAATGTATAATCATCAAACTTAAGTCTTGTTTTTTTATCAAAAAAAAAACTTAAGTCTTGGTCATACCTCAAAATTAAGTCGTGGCCGACCTCTTGGTTTCTTTGGGGGCCTCTCAGCAGTTGCATTTGAACATGTGGTTATGTTGTGACCTTCTTGAAGACAGTTAGAACATGTAATCACACGCTTGGCACGAGATAGCTTAGTTTGCTGTGATGAAGAAGACTCATTCTGTCCCTTCTTTCTCGCGTAGTTACTTGGTCTGCCCCTGTTTCCTAATCTATATGGTGGTGGTAACACGGGTAACCTGTTAAGCCTTGGCCACAACTTCATCCCTTGTACAGGTCTGATACCTCGAGAATAAGTAATCCGCCACATGTTTGCAGTGTAAAACTTAGATACAAAGTCATCAAACCTTAACTTTTTCTCCATTATCACACATGAAGCATGAATACATGGTATGCCTGTCAACTGCCATTTTATACATCCGCAAGTGTGTGAATCCATGTCCACAGTATAAGCAACACTTTGATCGTCTACCTCATGAACATTTCCACAAGCCATGTACCTTCTGCAGACCTTTGACTTTTCTTTAGTGTGTTCAATCTCAGCATGTGCTCGCTTTGTAAATTTGGTCTTCAATCGTGAAGCAACCAAAGCTCTTTTTGCATTACGAACCATGCATTGTCTCCTTATATCTTCTAACATTTCAAGCAAAGGTTTTTTTCTTGCTTCCCGAATGGTCTTATTGAAAGACTCACTAAGATTGTTGAGATTGTCACTACAACACGATCCTATCTTGAAGAATGCCCTAGACCAAGCTAAAGGGTTTGTTCTGAGAAGAGTATCATGCGCACCTGGATTATAATCCTTCAGAGATTTTAATTGGTCTTTGTAATCTCCTTCTGTGTAGGCTCTTGCTATTTTCCAAAAAATTCTTTCTAGCTTTGGATCTTTACTGTCTCTCTTCCAGTTGGCGAGAATGTGTCTTGAACACATCCGATGTTCAGCATCTGGAAGCTCCTCTTTTACAGCATTCAACAAGCCCTATACAAGAAGCAGAATAAATTAAAAATAAATTAGGTAAGAGCAAACTATATACTTACTTGATAATAAAATGACTAACCTTTTGCTTGTCTGAAATTATTGTTATTGCAGCACCATTATTCAATCCCAAATCTGACTTTAAAAGCTTCACAAACCATTCCCAATTGATATTATTCTCAACCTCAACCACAGCCCATGCGATTGGGACTATTCTATTATCTCCATCTCTTCCTACAGCAGCTAATAGATGGCCTTTAATATCCCACTTCAGAAAAGCTCCATCTAATCCCTATTATTGGCCTACAACTCTGAATCCAGGTTTCCCTTTGTGATGTAAAACAAACGTAAAACCGATCAAACCTTTGCTTGCTTGTTGGAGTTACCCCTGGAATAGTCTCAATCACCACTGTCGAATATGGATTACTTCTCCTTAACTCTGCCTCGTAATCCCATATGCGAGAAAAATGTACCTCATGGCTAGCTTTCCTTTCCCGATAAAGTTTGCTCTTAGCCTTTGCGCATTGCTCCTCACTGACAATCAAGTTGTACTCCCTTTTTATCTCCTCAGCCATTTCTTTTTTGCTAAATTTTGGGTTCAGCCTTAACCTCTCTTCAAAAAGCATTGCAATTGAGGACCTTTTCAACATCTTAGAGTAGCCTGACCTTAAACATATATGCTCATTCACATACACTTTGATCTGCATTTTGTGTTTTCTCTTCTCGTATGAGCAATATACTCTCCACGGGCACTCTGATTCTATGTCAGAACATTTTGCACCAAGCTTCTGAGCTGACGACTTGTATAGCTTAATGTCATATCTAGTTCTCAGAGAATATCGTAGTAGAGCAACTTTGAAATCCGCAGCACATCCGAATGTCTTTCCCAGAAAGAGAAGCTCTTCACTATCAATTGTATTTGCACGCATTTCTTTACGCTCCACTGCTTCTTCATCATCGTCGGATGACAATGGATCAGGAATAATACTGTCATCCCAAATATCGTCACCACTATCGGCATCACTCGCTTCTTCTTGTTCTTGAGCCATATATCCGAAGTGAACTTCTAAATTTGGGCAATCTTCTTCTTCTACACTGATCCCATTTACTCCAACATCCTCATCTAACTCATCAGTTTCATCATCTACAATGGCCTCACAATCATCTTCAGATACATCTCCCACTCCCTCGACTTCGATCGTAGTACCTTCTTGTCTAATGTCTTCCCTTCCAGTATCTTTGTCTCTAACATCTTCCACCATAGTCTCTCTCATTATAGCCCCTTATACACTAGTCTCTTTAACCCTAGCCTCTTCCACCATAGGCTCTTTCTCCCTAATATCTTCGAGGATTCCCGCTTCAGAATTATTTTTATACCCTGGTTCTAGATTAATCCTCTTCTTTTTCAAGGTTTCAGACGAGAGGTAAGAAGAAGATTGGTGAATAGTTCTGAGAAAGATGAAGAAGAAGAAGAGTAGAATTAGGGTTTTAGATATGAAACTCTCAACAGAATGGATTTTAGATTATATTAAAACACGTTGTGTGGTTAAACGTCTGTTAATGGGTATTTAACGTTTGACTAAACTTGTGTCTCTTTTGGCTTAGTCAATGATAGTTAGGGATTTGTTTTGTATGAGTATAATAATTAAGAGTTTAAATAGCTTGTTTATGAGTCTAGGTTTTTTTTGGCTTAGTTTGGTAAGTTTGGGTTTTAAATGTCAATTTTCCCCTTAAGAGCATGTACATTGAAGGTTTATAAGAAGGTTCACACAGTTTTCTAGATGAACAGTGATGAACTTCTTTCTCCAAAAATTCATCTCGGTGAACCTCAAGAGGGTGGAGTTCACCACGTGTCTTTCGGAAGGGGATTGTTCAATTAAATTTCTTTTTTTTTTTAAAAAAGAAAAAATCTGACAAAAAGAAATAATAATAAAATATTACAAAAATCAACCCCTTTCATTGATGTACATGCTCAAACATCTTAACCAAAACTCTACATCTTTCTTTAGGGCAATACGTGGGAGCCCTTTAACTCATTAAATTTGAATTAAGAACAAAGTCAAAGCTAATGTCTTCATCGTTCAGATAAACAGTCAACATCCTAACGAAAAGTCTACACATATACATGGGAGCCCTTAAACTCATTTAATTTAAACTAGGTTTTTTTTCTACACATATACAGTAATAAAATTTAAAACTAAGTTATATAAAAGTAATCTTCTCACTATTTTGTGATTTTGATATCAATATTTTAATATAAATTTTGATTTAATTAATCATAAAACTAAGAAAAAACAAACAATTTGATTTATTTTAAATTATATATATATATATATATTTAAAACTATAATTTTAGATAACTTTTCATTTATTTCTTTGGAGCAAGATATATTAAATCAATTTGTATAAAATTAAAAATGGTTTAAAATTTTTATAATTACGAAAATACTAAACATATTTTCTAAAGTTTGTAGTTATCAAAAGAAAAGAAATGGTATTGATTAGAATTATAATTTTTAATTCATTTTGAAATCTTGCTTAGTAATAAAAATAGATTAGAATAATATTTTGAAAATTTTCAAAAACTATATTTTTATTATTATATTATTTAATTATATTTATTTTAATGATGATATATGAATTATTATCATATTTAAAAAATCTACTAAAAAAATTACTGAAAATAAAATCAATATTAAATATAATTGTCTGTGTTATATTTTGTCTTAAATTATGTCATTTTTTTCTTATATAACATGTTAATTCTTATTAAAAGTGATCATAATGACAACGCATCACAAATCACTTTTCGAACAATGTCTAGGAGACTTGTGTCAAAAATCGTTGAAAAACAAAGAAGTTCTTTCTCAAAAAAAAAAAAACAATGTCTAAGAGATTAAGAACAAGATTTTGCTTAGTGTCTTACTTCTTCTTCGTGTGTGGACATAACTTAGTTGAGGAGCATAACGTGGAAGCCCTTTAACTCATTTACTTTGAATCAAGTACAATTGTTTTTTGTTGCTCTCATACTTCTTCTTAGTGTATGGAAAAATAAATTTATTTATATACATAAACCTAACAATTTATATTTTAATTTGTAATAAATACATCAAATGGTTAATATAATTAAAAATTAATAATTGACAAATATATTATGTAACTAGGGTTGGTCCGCCCTACGCGCGGGGGGGGGTTAATATATGAAAGAATTACATAGTATATTATTAATTTTAATAACTATTTTAAAATGTTTATCTGATTTTAATTTAAATTGATCTTAATTTTCACGGTGTATATTTATTATTTATATTATAAATTATGTTTATCTTAATATTAAAAGGAAAAGATAACAGTTTTGTTCTTATACGTTTTATTCATTGATAAATTACTTTCTAATGAATGTATATCATATATATAACTATTATGGTTCAAATATTTCAAATTACAATTATGTATGTAATTCTAACACCTAGATTACAATTATATATATTGCTAAATGCTAATATTATTTTATTATTGTACACTTTTTGGTAAATATACGACCACTTTGGCTTTTACTTTTTTGGTTTAGGAAGTTTGTTTTATTGTAAGGTGTTTTCATCTATATGACATTTGATCTTTTAATAAATATTTCATTTAAAAAAAAGAAAAAAAAATTTGCAGGGTAAACATGGATTGATATTGCATAACCTAATAAAACATTATATATAATTTGTGTGTTGAAACTTATCATTCAATTTTTTTAATTGAGTATTTTCAACAAACAAACAAAAAGATTCAAAAAGGTTATTTTTGTTCTTGAAATCTAAGTGACTGAGTGTCAAATGATTGTATTTATCCACTTGCAGCATCTGGAATTCTGGAAATAGGAAAGTCCTTATCTATACTTCTTGAGATATGCCAAAAAGAATACAAAGTTGGGGCCTATAATAGTATTCTCCACCTTAGACCCAAGCTCCTATTCTTCTTCAAATCTATTAGACCAACGATGACAACTTCTTCTCCTCTATCATCATTAAGCCATTTTAAAATCATCCATGGAGTGAGTTGGTGACCTTTTCCATTGGTGTTCTGAAGACTCTCATGGCTCGTACGCACCTTCTAAACTTCAGTTTCTCTCAGCTCCACTTTCTTCATAGAATACCGATTTTGGTTTCTCAGTTGGCGAGCTAATTTTGCTGCATAGTTTAAAATTTTAACAGGTTATTAACTTGAAGCGGGTGATTAAAATTAAGAATATGTGAGTGGATTCTAGCAGCTTATACGCTTACAGAGTTACGGTGAGATGTACCGCTCCGAGCTGTTTCCTCTCGGGTGCCAGTGGTGGTGGACTTCTCCTCATGTATAGTATTGGGTTGATTTTAGTTACATTAGATACAACAAATTCTTAAGAAACACTTTGCTGAAACAGTAGTACAACTAATGGGTGGCCTGAAACATTTTTTTTATTTTAGATGAAGGTAAGTGTGGATAACTTTTGGAATTCATTAAACATCTTTTGGTGACCATGCAGTCAGTGTAAGTAAACGTACACAAATGAGATTAACCAGCTTTCAAAGAAACGTACACAAACGAACCTCACGAAACAGAGTATTCTTGTGCCGCAAGTTGTTTTACAGCACAAATATTTTGATCGCAGAAAGTGTGATATGTTGTGTGACCTTAGATAAGACTCCGTTGAATCTGGGATCAAGTGTATTTTACTCTAACCGTTTTTCTATGATGTATCAGTAATATGATGAGAATGAGTTGGTATACTTTTCTATCTGTAAAAAGTCGCGAAGGAATTGCAAGAAATTTTTCTCTCTTACCAGTTGTTTGGGTTAACAAAATCAATAAAAGGAAATGAACACATGTTTCTTGTAGTGGACGTATGGTTTAAAAGGAAGGCTACATGCACTTTAAAGCAGGTCAAAAGAGCTAAAGTTAGATTTTATCAATTCATAAAACTATGAAAAGACATTATACAATGAATCAGTTAGCAGGTGTAACTATTTATTGGACTCTAGTACAATTGTTCGTCTAATACAATTAAAAAGTGGAAGCAAACATATAATCTTTGAAAGAGGCTTAATAGTAAATAGTTAAAGTAAAGGAAAGTCATATGAAATACAGAGCCATATAGCTCAAGTACCACTTATTTATAAAGAATTTTATTAACGAAAACAATAAAAAGCAGCTGTGAAAGTCAGCAACATTCTCTTAGGCTCCAATACTCTGAAGCTTAACCACTGTGAACAGGTTTTTTTATAGGTCCAGTGGCTATTTTTGGGTTTCCTTCCACCATGATATGAGTAATTGGTCTGCTTGGTTTTGACAGAGGCCCCTCTTCAAAGACTTTCAGAAGTTATCTCTATATACAGCTTCAGCTGCTGGCCTATCATAGGCGGTGTTCTCATCACCTGCATGTGGAGAAGTAAGGATATATAAGACAACAATGCTTGGACTGCTTAAACGTAAATATACAGAGAGACTACCTACTCTGCAAAATCAGGAAGGGGGAACGCTGGCTGCTATCATGACTTGAGACACTCTTGCAACATGAAAATTGGTTAGCTTGTTCATCCCAGCATCGAAAGCCACAAATAGAGCAGAGTCAGATGCATCTGCTAATGCCATCTCCACCCGGTACTTGTCATCAAAGAGAGAGGGAGACGACTGGTAAGGTGTTGGGTTTATGCTGTTTTTTTCTTGTGGGCATATTTAAATCATGTATAAAACCGATTGCATCATAGATTACCTTATAACGCCTTACATATTCTTTTCATCATGACAGGCTCCACACACGATGGATGAAAGCCCATGCTGAAGTTTCCAGGAACATGAAATATAGCACCAGCCTTTTGATATAGTTTCAATCATCACCATGTTTTTGTATTAAGAAGTACGTACCACAACTTATAAAGATCATCTCATGAATTGAGGCACAATTCTGAAGCTTTCCAACCTCGACCAAACACACCAAAAGCAAAAGCAACACTCCTTATTCTAGTACATTTCACCATCCTTGTTGATGTTGCCAGCATCCTAGAAGCAGAGCATCCGACAACCTCTTGAGGCGAACGGCTGAGGCGAGGAACCGACCCGTCACGCAGAGGAAACACGATATATCTTCATTTCGGCTGGTTGCAGAGTCTGTCAAAACCCTAAGTCCTAGACGTCAGTGTATGAGAAGCGGATCCCATACACAACATGCTGCGTGGAAGCTCATAGATAACTGCCCAGTGTTTTCCAAAAAACCCAATCGATCAAAGGGAAAGTTTAACAAAACACAGAGTTTCAAAGCAGAGGGACAGGTGTCAATATGTGGTCACCCTAATTGATGACGTGAACGGACGAAAAAGAAGGAAACTCTTCTTTATAATAAAATATTTTGATTGGTTTAATATCAACCCACAATATGGGAAACCAATAAATTACAAACAATTAAAAATTATTGATTTATCATAAATATTATATAGTGCAAATAGAAAACAAATATCATATAGATGCAATGTGCAACTAATCTCATGCTCTAAAAGAAATTGATATGTTTATTCTATTAAAATAAATATTTGTGTGGATATACGGATCAAACTCAATTGATACTTTAAAATGAGTCATGTTATAATCTTAACTAGAACTTAACTATAGAACTTGATCCGTACGTTCGTGCGAGTATTTACTTTCACTTTTATATATAAAAATATTAGTTCAATGTTTATTAGTTAATACTTTAAATATTTACCATATTTTTTTTTTATAAACACCGTAGTGAAATAGTGTACATGTTGTAAAAAATATTGACTTGTGCGCCATATTAAACTTTCGACAAACATTAAACCATTGATATGTTTGAGTACTATGTATCTCTTTTGACACAAATTTTTTCTCAAATATAATAATATTTTAAATATTTTGATTATATATAGATCATATGGCAAGATTTAGATACATCAGAAAATGAATATTTCAGTATAACATTAAATATTTCATTACAAACATCAATATATTTTATTGTTTGAATTATTTAGTGGTAATGATTAAACATATATTTTTAAAAATTAAAAGCTAAATGTGTATACTTTATATGATACTTGAGAGTTATTATATTATACTATTAAAAATGTTTTTAAACTAGAATTTTTCTAAAATTTAAATAAATCATTTTAGAAAATATGTCGATCACAAATATTTTAGCTAAATTTGATTTATATAATGATTTAATAAATAGAAAAAGAAAATAATTAGTTAAAGTTAGGATTATTTAATCTTTCATTGGCATTGACTTATAAATAAATTGTAAATTTTAGGGTGAATTCATATTTGTACTTTTATTTTAATATTATAGATGTCTTATAAAAGAAGCTTAAAAAATTGATTACGTAAAGTAAAAATGTTATTAAAACCCAAGATTGAAAAAGAACCTGAAAAATGTACTAATCAAAATATCATTTTATTTTCAAAATATAAATTAAAATTTACTTTATTAAAAAAGAGTCATTGTTTTTATCTACCGTACCAAAGTCATAGTAGGTTTATTTCATTAGTTATATAATATGACCTAATATTCAATAAAAATATTAATAATAAATCTGTTGTAACCATAAAATTGAATTTTATTTTTAGTTATAGCAAAATCTGTTAAGCAAAAATCTAAAAAAATCCTACTAAAATTTTAAAATATGTTTGTTAAATAAAGCATTAATTAATTTCGTAATTAATGATATAATATTATTTTAAATTAATATTAATTAAGTATTATATAAAACAAAAATAAATAAAAAACATATTCTATTTATAATTTTTTATAGTTTATATTTTTAATAGAAGTATTATATAAATTAAATATGAGACATAATATCAAATTAGTAAATTAGCCAATATTTTTAAAATAAATTCATTTAAATTAATTATTATCTACCATTAAAACGGGTTAAATTTGTTAGCTATGTAATATTCTTATAAAAATGAAGTTATTAACATATGTTAAATTTTTACTTCTACAACTATATATTTTCAAAAAATATATTTTAAAGAAGAATATTATTTGATTATTTCTGATTATAAAAAAATATTTATATATACTCTACTTTTATAAGTTTTGTTATAGTCTATATTATATTAAAATAGAATTATTGTATAAATTAAATATGACAAATTATATTATATTGATAAAGTAACCTATTTATTTTTAAAAATACTTTCATTTATATAAATTATTATCTACATTAAAACGGGTTAAAGTTTGTTAACCATGTAATATTCTTATACAAAAATAATGTTATTAATATATGCTAATTTTTTTATTCTACAACTATTAATTTCTAAAAGAATATTTTAAAAGTGATTTATTATTTGATTATTTCAGATTATAGATTTATTGTACCTAACTTAAAAATGTAATAACAATTAATAAAAAGTAAAATACATAAACAAATCATAATATATTAATAAGGTAATAAGAAAACTAAACAATAGAATTAAAGAGTTACATAATATATAAAATTAAATATAAATTATATATCTAAAATATTTATGATAATATTAAAGTTAAATATTTATAAAATAAAAAATATATCCGCACTATCCAATGATCAAAGATCTGGTTATTCTAGTTTTACTACTCCAAAGTCCATGATCTGGAAAAAGATGACTAAATAAATAAGTTGATAAATGTCAGAAATAAATGTGGCAGCCGGTGGATTGGGGTTGATACCCTCTGAGAGAATCAGAAGAGCGCAACTGCACCTTGACTCCACACCTCACACGTGGCTTAAACAGCCACGTGTTCACAAGCCCAAACATAAGCCTAGCCCTTAACTTCAGGTCCACGTCGAACCCATAAACACCAGAGCGCCGATCATCTTCAAATTTCTCCCGACCGTGACCACTGAGCAACACTAGATTCTGGCCTTGGAACACCGTTCCAACGACAACCGTGGACTTGTGTCCCTGGTAGAACGACGGCACGGACGCTGCTGCTAACCAGTTGTTGTCGTAATAAACCCTAGCGTCGAACCTGTCGTAGTGGATTCCGAGACGAGAGTTAGAGTTTCGGATGGAGAAAACGACTGAGAGATTGTAATGGAGGTTGTTGTTGTTGTCTGGACCAAAACTGAACTGCGTTAGCTCTGCGTCGTCGACTTGGAACTTGACGGCATTGTGTCGGAGCATGGCCCATACGATGAATGATACTGTGCAGACGATGATGACTAGGGTGACGAGGGAGTTGATGACGGAAGCGATAACGGCCCACAAGATTTTTAAGATGCTTTCGAAGCAACCGAGAGGGCCACACATCGTGATCGTACGATAACAATGACGTAAACAGATCAATAAATATTACAAGAGCAAAGAAACGAGAGCCTATCTCAGTTTAACTAGTTTGCTTTATTCACGGTTTCCTTACAATAACAAAATAGAGAAATTGTGTTTCAAAAAAAAACAAAATAGAGAAATCACAAGTTTTTCTTAAGAACCAAAACCTTAACTATGGATTCTCTTGTTCTCTCTCCCTATTTACCTAACTCTCCTATTTGTATCTTCTTTCTCGAATGATTATTATCTTCACCTATGGCCTCCTTTTATAATAGATCACACATACCTTTTCATTTATGACCTGCGTCACATACTTTCCTAAACTCAATTAAACGTTGATCAGAAAAGGAAATTAATAGGTTGTTTCCTTTTCGTTTTGATGCAGACTCAATAAACAAATTCTTCGGCCCATGTTTACTCGCATGATCCTCATTCCTGGGTGCTTTTCTCAAGTCTTCTCCTTAGTTATTCTTGGGTTTATCCCATAGGATGAACATTTAGTTCATCAACCAATAGAATTGTGTTATTTCATATTTGATATCTTTAAAAAAAAAATCTTGTTAAACTATATTATGTTTTTAAAAATAATAATAATAATATTTAAAAAACAAAAAAAAGTTCTAAAAAAACAAAATATTTTAACACTAAACCCTAAACGCTAAACCCTGGGTAAATCATAAACACTTTGGAAAAATTTTAAACATTAATACTAACCAATTATACTATTTTTTATTTATTTTTATCTTTTTATTCAAAAACATAATATAATGTAACAATATTTTGTTTTCATTTTAAAGATATATTAAAATATTTTTTAAATTGTTTTTTTGCAATTATTACTTTTATTTTTTTTTATTTTATAAAAATATTTTTACTTTAATATAATGTTAATATATTATAATAGTTGGTTGATATTTACTTTGACTTTTATATTAATTTATAATTTTTATGTATAATTTATATTAATAATATTATATTATTTTAGTTATATATAATTTTAGATATATTATATTTAGTCAGTTTTATCATATGGAAATATATATATATATATATATATATATATATATTGGATTCTATCTATTTCTCTGAATTCAACTATAAACTTTTTTATTCTAAATGTCTTAATTTTTTGATTAATTGTTTTATTTATATTTATGTTGGTTGTTATCTTATAAATATAAGTATATCTTAGTAAGATTATGTATTTTAATATTTATTGTGCTTAAAAGGAAAAAAATAAAAACTAAAGTGTCTGATTCTAAATTACATACATAAGTAATAATAATTTTTTGGAAGCTTATGAACACATATCAATATTTACAATTATTAAATGTTTTATAAATTTTAAATAATTTTTGCCTTAGATTAATTGGATGGTAAACTGAAATTTATTTTAAATAATTTTAAAAATATGGAATTCTGATTTGCTTAAGTATTTTGATTATGGTTATATTAAATTCCACAAGCACAAAAACAGAAAATTAAACATCAAAAGAGTTATTAAGAAAACAGATAATTTTAACTATTAAAATATAATATATATATCTCGTTAAATTATATAGTGTGTGATATTTTAAAAGAATTGTAGTTATTTGATCAAAAGATGTTTTAAATTTATTTTTATTTTGTTTTTAATATCTCTTAAAATATGCAGTAAGAATGTGATTGTTTTTGAGATATATTAAATTATATAAGTAAAATATAATTTATATTTTTTGCTGTAACTGTAAGATATTATAATCAAATAAATACACTAATTATAATTTTTTTTGTCAATTAAACATATATCAGTTTATGTTACTTAATTATTTTTTGTAACATCTAATAAAATATATAGATATATACAAAAACTAATTACTTTGAAAATATATATTTATTGTTTAAATTATTTTTTTAAAGAAAAATATTTTTTTTCTAATATCAAGATTATTTCTATGAACTTTTTTTATGAAAACACATAATATACAAATATTATTTTTCATCTAAGAAGATATAGATATAAAGTATAATTACTTAAAAAGTATAATTTATGTTATATAAACTTTTCTTTTTTATGAATCTATATTATATATATACTTATTTTTCGTTTTTAGATAGTTTTTTAAATTTTATAAATATTTCTTTTTTGTTTTATATTGTTATTTGGAAGATTTTAAAAAGGAAATAATAATATTTAAAACGTGAGCGCGACACCTAAGAAAGTGATTTCTCATATAATATTATAGAGATTTCATATTTGATATCTTTTAAGAAATTCTTAAAGAAACAAAATCTTGTTAAATTGTATTATGTTTTTAAAATAAAAATAATAATAGTATTTAAAAACACAAAAAAAAATATTTTAACACTAAAACACTAAACCCTAAACTATAATCCTAAACGCTAAACCTTGGGTAAATCATAAACCCTTTGGAAAAATTGTAAACATTAAATCAAAAAAATTAATACTAACCAATTATACTACTTTTTATTTATGTTTATCTTTTTATTTAAAAAATAATATAATGTAACAATATTTTGTTTTCATTTTAAAGATATATTAAAAGATTTTTTTTGAATTGTTTTTTGCGATTATTACTGTTTTTTCTTTATTTTACAAACATAATATAATATTAAAATATTTTTTTCCTTTTTAATATTATTGTTATTTTTTATTTTAAAAATATAATATAACTTAGTAAGATTTTGTTTCTTTGTTAAAAAAATATCAAATATAAAATAACATCATCCTATTGGTTGGTGAACCTAGAGATTCATCCTAGGAGGTGAACCCAAGAATAAATCAACCAATAGAATTGTGTTATTTCATATTGAGTTATTCTTGGGTTCATCCCCTAGGATGAACCTTTAGGTTCATCAACGAATAGAATTGTGTTATTTCATATTTGATATCTTTTAAAAAAAAAACAAATCTTGTTAAATTATATTATATTTTTAAAATAATAATAATACTTAAAAAACATAAAAAAAATATAAAAAAGAATATATTTTAACACTAAAACACTGAACCCTAAACTCTAATCCTAAACCCTAAATCCTTGGATAAATCATAAACCCTTTGAAAAATCTTAAAAATTAAACCAAAAAAGTTAATACTAACCAATTATACTATTTTGATTTATTTTTATCTTTTTATTTAAAAAATAATATAATGTAACAATATTTTGTTTTCATTTTATAGATATATTAAAATATTATTTTAAAAATTGTTTTTTTTACAATTATTACTGTTTTCATTTTATTTTTATTTATTTATTTTAAAAACATAATATAATGTAAAAATATTTTTTTAAAGAATTTTTTTCGTTTTTTTATTATTATTGTTATTTTTCTTTTTTTATTTAAAAATATAATATAACTTAATAAAATTTTGTTTTTTTTTAAAAGATATCAAATATAAAATAAAATCATCCTATTGGTTGGTGAAAGGTTCACCATAGGGTTCACGGATTTGAACCGAAGAATAAATCCATGAATAAATCTTATGCATATAGACAATTTAAAGAAACTCCATAACAAAGGTTAAATCACAATTTATTAGAAAAATCGAAAACAGCCATCATAGTAGTCCATAAAGAGAAAGAGTCTTTGGGTTTTATTCTCTTGCAGAGTAGCACAAGAACCAAGTCTTGTCAAAGTGAACCAATGAAAACAACAACAATTCAACAAACATCAGAGAAGAACGACTCTCCATATATACATCGCTCTTAAAAGCTTCAAGCAGGGGACCACACACGGATGGTTAACTCTTTTTTCTTAAAAGTTTCTAGTAACCTCCTTGGATAAACGCGTTTAAGCGGTTAAGCTCCTCACGATGCTCAGTCACCACTGCACGGACCACATCTCCTATAGACACCATTCCCACCATACCCTTGTCTTTTATCACTGGAATGTGCCTAATCCGGTTATCTGTACATTAAACCGAGATTTTTACAAACCGCAAAAGTTTGCACCTTTAAAATGGAAGAGATAATATGTTATTCAGTTTTCTGATTTTCACCTGTCATTAGCTGCATAGCCCGCAAGACTTTAGTCTCAGGTGTCACGGTAATAAGCTTATTCTGCAATTACCAAACCACAGATCTATTCAATTTCAATCCTCAGAAAGCAAGTAAATTTTTTTAATAAATTGATTCAATACCTCTTCAGTCATAATGTCTCCAACTTTTGTTGATTTGGATGATCTCCCTTGCACTATGATCTTCCGCAAATAATCTTAAAAGAATCTCAACGTCAAAAACACACAGAACAAAAAAAATCTTTCACTGACAGTAAATTTTTGACTTACCTCTCTCTGTAATGATACCAGCAAGAGACTGTTGCTCACCAGGTTTCACAACCACTAAGGCACCAACATTGTGTTGTGTCATCTACAACCAAAACACAAACATTAAAACACCCAAAAATCTGAACATTTTTTTTTATAAAAAAAGGCAAATGGATTTAACATACGGATTTAACAGCGTCATAAACAGAGTCATCAGTAGTACACCAAAGCCAAGATCCATCAGCACTTTTGCCTTTTGCGTTCATAACGTCAGAGATGGTTGTGCTCTCGAATCCATGCTCCTCCATACGAGAAGACTGCGTTGACTCGGAGCGTGAACCAAACACAACACAAGGCTGAACCGCCGGGTTAATCACACGGAGATGTTGCAGCAGAGAGGCTTTCACCACGTTTCCACCGGACACAAACGAACGAATCGCAGCTTGCATCTTTCCCTACATAATTTAAATCAACCAAGTTTTTACATCTTATAACAATAATCAATCATCAGGATCACAAAAGTCAAATAAGCTAAAAGTGGAAACTTAACTTCCTTAATAAGATTGCTTATACATAAAAGGAAACGCTATAGAGATAGAGATTCAGACCTGAGATTGGTTACAGAAGAAGGATTAGATCGAAATGGGAAGGTGAAGAACCGTAGAGTATGAGCAAGAGACAGGTGAGTTGACAAGAGAGAGTTGAGTGGGAGAGTTTGAAGGGTTCTTTATTATGGATAATCATCAAAAATATAAATAACCTTTTTCCGACAGTGACACACTGACGACTTGTGTCCTTTTTTATCCTTAAAAATAGTGATGACTGTTCATTCAATGATTCTGTCTTATCCTCACATTATTAATGGGCCCACTATTATCTTTGACCTAAGGCCCATTGTAATAGGCCCAAACTAAAATGGTTTAGTACAATCTAATCTGTTTGCTGTTTGGTTTATCTAGTCAGGTCTAATCTGGTAGTGGAGTGTTATTTCAGTTAGGTGTGTTATTGGCTTCTACATTTTAATGGATTTGAAAGTTCTGACCAAATCTATTGTTACTGGTCTATAAATTTAAAATTCATATTCAAATTCATTGTTACTGGTTCTATGATAAGCTTCAATATTTTGGTTGATAGTCTGTATTCTGTAATAAAACTTTTATTTTGATAAAACAAATCTTGTAAGAGTGAAAAGAAAATGGACTCATCATCCTAACTTCTTGTTTCAATATCTCAAGATTCAGTCGAGACGACGTAGAAGATACTCAACTTCAACGTCTTTGGTGAGAGGGATAAGCCATTCTCCATAGATGCGAGAGACGAGCGACGGATCCACTTTGTAGTTCTCGCTCTCATCACCAGAGACGCACTTCACCTCTTGTCCAAACGTTTCTGCTTTCTTCTCAACTCTCTTCTTAACCATTTCTTCCACTTTCTCAAACGTCAAAAGCTTCATCAATGCCTCTGTGTCCTACAAAAAGGTTTTTATAAAAACACAAAAACTTTTGGTCTCATCAATTCATAGAAAAGCCAGATTCATATTTTGTTAAACACTAGTTTTGTACCTTAGAGCGAATGGCAGGTTCGTAATCATGAGGAGCATCTCTGAATTTGACCTCAGCAACAAATTTACCATAGTGAATCCTCCTCGAAATAGCCTTACAAAAGATCAAATTTATCAGCAAATCAGATTATTAAAACAAACATACATATGATTTTGTGGATATCAAAGAAGATGTCCTTACTTGTAAGCAAGCAAGATCACAAGCAGCAGTTGATGCATAGTTGCCATGATCACCAGGTTTGACAAAAAAAGGAAGCAATTCTTTAAAGTAAATATCCCAAAGGCGTTTGTTTATGTTAACAGACGAAGCCTTAGGGTGCAGAACCTAGACAAGAGGACAAACCAAAAAGTACTGATAAGAGTTCAAAGGATAATGTTTCGAAGACTTTTACTACTAACATACCTGTGGATATTTGTGTGAAGGAAAAACCGAGTGAGGAATGTTGTCAAGGAAGAAAGGATTCTCTTCCGGGTTATCGTATCTTCCTACCTAATACACACACATACATTGAGACACTATCAAGTGAACCAATCAAAAAACAAAAACATTTAGACACAATAAGACATTCAGACAACAACAATAAAAAAACGAAGATGTTAAAACAGACATAACCAAACGTTACACTAATGTCTGTAACTAGTTCATAGGAACATTTAGGCTCATATCTACAGAAAAAACCTCTGAGATAAATATTATCAGGCAACATGACATTCAGACAAAAAAAAAAACTAACCAAATGATGCAATTATGTCTGAAACTATTTTTTTTTTTTTGGGAAAAAGGATGAGTTTGAATGGGATGTGAAACATTACTACCTTAGCTTGGATGGTTTCCATTTCTCTGACGAAGAACTCAGTCAGAGAAGAGGAGTTTCCTGAATCTAGGCAGCGAGATTCCTCGAATGAAGGTTTATTGAGTGGGAACTTAGCTCTCTCGATCAAGCTAAAGACGATGGTGTCTTCTTGTCTGATCAACGATTCCCTGATCGAGTCAAGACTCAGTTGTACATCGGAACTCCCAGAAACCGAGTTAGACTCGACGACTCTTACCATGTCCCCCTTCAAATCACGAGATCAAAAACGCTGTCGTAACCAAACAAAAGGCCACAGAAACTAGAGATAGAGAATTGTGAAATGGATGCTTCTTCTTCTTTTCCTTCTTACTCCTTCTCGCTGTTGACTTTTGAGTCGCCTTTTCAAAGAAAAAAACAATAAGAAATTACGAAGATGCAACTGGGCTGATCTACGGCGCATTGTTTTAAGGCCCATCTCGAAACAAAAACATTGTATAGGCCCATTGAACATAATTAAAAAATAAATATTTTATTTTTATATTTATATAATTTTTTAGAAAAACAAATATTTTTATCTTTTGCGATCGCCCGCAACAGCAAACTTTAGCTGAAACCAGGTTTTAAATTTTAGAGAATCAAAATAATTTGAAGCTGTTTATAGTGTTTTCTATGATTGTTACAAAACGCTAACAATTTCTACCAACCATAAAAATTACGAGTCAGACCCTTAGTATTTGATTGTTGTCTCTGCTTGAAGGAGTTGTGATCATATTTTCTTCTTTTTTTTGTTAAAAAAGTAAAGCGTTTAAGCATTAAACTAGTGCATGGGAAACAACATTTTTGAATCTGTAGAATAGATATGTTCTGAGAAAATCTAAATTCTACTATCTTTTTGTGTATCAGTGTCATAGATTTTGTACTTGAAAACTGGTGAATCTGTGACTGATCTTTTAAAGCGCATATGGTCCCTCGACAATACTTAACAACCATAAATCTAGGAAGAAAATGTAGAGTTTCAAAATTGTATTTTTATGAAACATTATTACTAGCAAACTGTAACGAATTTGAAAAAAATACATGGCAAATCCATTAATTAACATTCAGCTTATTCTTCACAAGATTACATACACTTATTGCTTTCTACTAGTCGATGAGGAACAACAAGAAGTGTGTCCGTATTGAGAGTTGGAACACCAAAACTCTTCACCTAGAGAGAGGGTGACGAAGAGTTTGAGAATTGGAGGTGATTCTAGAAGGTTTTGGAATATGTTCAGAGACTATATAAGCAGTGTCTTTCCACCAAGAAGCTTCAGCCTCCTTCACATGAAGCCTTTTCTTTGCATCTTCCAATGCACTCTGCAGCTCATTTATCTCCTCTTCTTGTCTTGTCTCCATAAGCTCATGTAGCCTTCTCTCCAACTCATAAGGACACACTCCTTGTTGCTCCTCCAGTACTGGTCCTGAAGACATGTGTCTGAACATCATTCCTTCTGAATCTTCACTATTCTCTGGAACCTGATCCTGTTAACCGTTTAACAATAACAGTCCATTAGAGAAGAAAGTCAAGATCAATGGTATGTGGGAGCTAATGGTTTCAAGTTGAGACAGAGAATCAAAATTTTAAATCACTTAAGATTTAGGGAAAGTGAAGTCAACTAGTTTACCTTGAGCTTAGGATAGTTACCATAGTGGTCCTGACCAATCTGAAGAAGTTCAAACTCAGCTTCAAGTTCAGCTTCAAGCTGATCCATTTCTCCTCCAAAATCCTCATCCCCTCCCTTACATACATAATGTTTCAAAGAACCTTCACGTCCAACAAACAAAGATGTATCCAACAACTGTGGAGAGTAATAGTGATCAATAGAAGATTCTGGACCATCCACAACATCACTGGTGGTGGAATAAACAGAGGTTTCACACAGCTCTTGTTTTCGACTCATTTCATCATTGTGAAACTCTAATAATTTCTCTATATTGTCGCGTATCTTAATAAACTCTTGATGTTTTCGTCTCATCTCATCGTTTTGACATTCAAGAAGCTTCTCTAGATCGTTCCTTAGATCAACTATCTTGTGAACCTCTTCTCTACCAGTAGCAATCAGGTGTAGCAGATAACAACTCACTCCAATACTGAACAAAAACTCACTTCTCTGCAATTCTAAAGACAACAAAAAAAAACGATATTATAATAAATGGACTGATCGATCAATTAATCAAAGCATTAAAATAGTATACAGTCTAGAACTAACATATCAATAAGCTATACGCACATATGTTAATAGAGATGTTTGTGAATAAGCATTAATGAAAATTGTTACCGTTCCTTGGCGGAGAATCTGAAAATTGGCGACGATCATCCTCCGAGAAGTTTCTGATCATTACCGAGTCAGAGTCTCTCACATGGCTTTCAGCCATATCATTCTTCTTCTTTTTCCCTTTGATCTTCTCCTTTGAGTTAAACCACCGAGACATGGCTCTTCGTGGGGAAGGACACCTGATTCGCATGCATCCTGCTCTCATTTCTCCCCCGCCGTCCATTGGAGAATTCAAACTTTAGAGAGAAGATAAATGAATTTGAAAAATAGAGAGATAAAAGGAGATTTATAAATAAGGATTGAAGAGAGAGAGAGAGAGAGAGATGTATTAATGAGAATCACGAGAGAAACAAAAGTGTATTCTTTCGACTTTGATCTATACATTACAACATGCGTTTTGTTTTTTGTTTTGTCTTTGCGAGGGAAACTTTTGAATGTTTGGAAACTCTTTTAATGCTATATCTATCACCTCTCCTTTTCTTCAATTATCTACTTATAAAACCTAGGCACAATAATTGGCATGATACAAAAAAATCTATTATCAATTTTTTAAAACTTAAATTCACTATTTTCTTTTTCATAAATTTTTAAAATATGTAGAAATGTATATAATTACAATTAATTAGGGTCAAAGACTATATGTGAAGATCCAAAAAGAGGAACTGGGAATGGTTTTAGCCATAAATAGCAATCGAGCAACGTTGACTAAAAGAAATGGCATTGAAATAAACACAAATCCAGTGGCATTGTCTTCACTGCAGACCATTAATGGATTTTACCAAAGACCATCATAAATTCTACAAAAAAGTGGTTGTTTATATTTTTGAATAATGATGTTCAATTTTAAATTTGAATTCCTTTCACCTGTTACTTTCAAATCAAGAAGAACTGCATTTATTTATTTTTTCTAAATAAAAATGATTGTTATTGATAACAAAAAACTAAAACCAAAATATTACAGGTGTGATCAATAAAATTACACACAAAAACACAAAGAGCAAAATCGTCTAGATTTGCTGTCTTATGAAGGGTTAGAGAGAAGATGACATTTGGCTTATGACCTCCAATGTTGCTTTCGTCTTCGTCAAATGATCCATCTATGTTTTGTTCAAAACCACTCTTATTATCATTCATCTTACATTATTCAATAATATAAAATACTTATTTTAAAAAGTTGGGTTTCCATGTAAGCTCTTACCAGTTCTTTCTCGCGTGTGTCCTGCAAAATAGGAAAAAATAAAGATAAAGCTGTAAGTCGTTTACTAGAGATAACGTGCTTGCCAAGAAACTAAAAATGGATATTTCATATCTTTACCCTAATCTGAACCTCTTGCTTAAGAGCGCCTATGAGTCTGAACAAGTAGTCATAGTTTGATTTGTGAGGCTCCTGCAACTCATCACGAACCATACAATAATCATTACCATCATCATAAACCACCAATCATCTGAGATAAAAACGGTATTTACCTCAATGTTGTCCGGAAGAGGAAGGCCTTCAAAGACCTGAGGAGGCTCTTGAAGCTGAAGGATCTGACTCGGCTCGCTAGGCAAAGAAACTGTCCAAGAAGGTGGATTAGATATCCCTACTGACGCAAAACCGTGCTCTGTTCTGTTCTCCCACATTATCTGCTGTTGAGTTGATGATCCAACGCTTATGTTTTGATGTAGTGGCTGTTAAAAAAGCAAACACACAAGTATAAACCTAAAGCCAAGCGAAAAAGCAAGAAGTTTCCAGCATTTTAGTTATTACCCTTGGGACATTTTCGACAGTGTAAGAAACAAACTTGGGCTCTGAGAAGCTTGGAGGTTCAAGAACAGCATATGAGCCTTCGTTTTCATAGCTTCTAGAACCCTAAAAATGCAAGAAAATAAAAAATATAATCAGTTAGAAAAGCTGCAGAGCAGGTTAAAGAGTGCTAAGAGAAGTAACCTGTGAGAGATTTGAAGCACTGAAGATTGTACAAAGCTTTCCAGATTCTACTTCATGGTCTACTGAGTACCCGCGTAGCATGTTTTCCATGTCTTCTCGATCTGATCTTGCATCAGGGCCTTCATGTGATCTTATAATCATCTAAGATGGTAAAACAAACACATTATACAATCACAAAATGAAACCATCATTACAAAGTTACCAAAGTTTTACACACTTTACCTTTAAGTTTGATTGTTTTAGAAAACTCTCAGTGCAATCAGCTCCCCAAAGAAGTCCCTTGTAATTACTCTCGCTAAGACCATCAGCCATCCATGGACATGACCATAAAACATGGTTAATAAGATTTATATCCCCATCATTGTCCTCACCAACTTCTCTCCTCCTCTCAATCTTGTCAAGTTCTTCTAAGGAACCCAACAATAAAGACTGATTCGTCGTGCTATCTTCATGTACCACCCGAGAGGAACTTTGAAAGAGACCTCCATGAGTTGTGTAGACGCTATCTGATATTACCGATGCCAAAGGTAACGTTTTGAAACAATCTATACACTTGGAGTATAGCACTGCACCCTGCTCAGCGTATCTGTCACATGTTTCTTTCAAGAAACCAAGCTCTTCTGCAGAAACTCTTGTCTCTGAGCTTCCTCTAAGTAAATATACCCTCTCAGGCATCAAAATCTGTAGTTAGAAGCAACAAGTATCAACATGCCTAAAACTTCATGAATCTAATTAAAAAGAAGAAAAAAAAAACTACATAAGTACCTTCCAAGCTAAGAGAACCAAGAACACTTCTAGACTCCAAGAGCCACGACCAATGTAATTACCACTGAACACAAACCATTGGTTCTCTGAAGGCCTTCCTGATTGATCAAAGATCTTGAGCAGATCATGTAACTGTCCATGGAGATCTCCAACCACAATCACTCTAGAACTCTCACCACCACAACAACTGATTCTAACACAATTAGCTTCTTTGTCTAAAATCTGAGCAGCACAATCCACCAGAGAAACAGCCACAGAATATGGCAACGTCGAAGGGAACTCAGAAGAAACAGAGTTCTTCCACGTGAACTGGTTCAACAAACCCATTAAACTCTCAACCCATTCAGAAGTTAACTGAGACTCCAGAGGCCATGAGATTGGCTGTTCCAAAACAATGTCACTGAAGCCGACAGAATCATCCCCATTCCCTAAATAAATCTCCATCTCCATTGGCTCAGTCATGTCATCAAGTTCGTATTTTCTACTACACATCCCTTGCACACTTGTTATCATCCTCGTCACATGTCCCTTCTCCTGATCATCCAATGTCTCATAGTGAAACCCACGAAGTGACTTCAAAGAACGGTCTGCATTACTCACCTGCACACAAAACTCCAACTTTCAAAGTTTTCACCGAACAAAAATCTCTACATATCCATATGTTTCTGTTACTATTAGAATCGCACCGTATTTGTACCGCAGTTATCTAGCATGTTACCATTCAGAGCCAAAATTTAAATGTTTACACACAATTTCACAATTTCATTACTTACCAGTTGCTTTTAGACCAAACAAAAATCTCTACATATACCTAAGAATATATATGTTTTTGTTATAAAGTTTAAAAATTTGCGCACAATTTCATTACTTACCACTTGCTTTAAAACAGAACAGAGTATTCGGGTAACACTGTTTTCCGGATCCTGAAGCAAAACAAAAAAAACATAACTTTAAGAAACTGAATAAAGACAGAGAGAGAGACAAACATGGAGATTAAATCTGGTTTTTTACTTTAAGAAAGTCACGATCAGCACCACGTCTAGCTATCTCTTTCAACGTAAGCAAAGTACGCAACTGCTTATAGCTTTTCATCCTCGTCGTTTTAACCGCACTTAGCTTCAAGAACGCGTATTTGCAAGCTTCAAGCTTTGCGTCTAAAACCCTTTTCGAGATTTCTACACAAATCAACAACCTTTCGATTTACATAACAGAGACAGAGAGGCGATTTCAATTGATTGAGGATAAAAACAGATCTTTACGATTACCTGGAGACGGCATATTGATAAGTAGCGGTGTGATTGACGGAGAAAGTAAGAAGAGTTCGGCGAGGTTGTCCGGCGATTACAGCCGCCGCGCAACACCGAGAGGGAGGGGGAGGGACGAGCGTTTTGGTGTTAACTTCCTGCCGGTTCTAGGTCAAGGAAACCACGCGCATTTCGCTGCTTAGAAACCGAAAAGGATAGTTTGTTATTTTTATAAATTATGGGCCCGCCGGGCCCTTATATTTAAGGCCCAATTAAAGTAACAAAAACCGATAATTAAATACTTTAACCGATCTATACCAAAACAGCTTTACCGAACCGGGACGGTTAAAGTTTATGATTTCTTTTTGACCAGACCAAAACAGAACTATCTTCTGTCTGTTCTTCCGACTGTTGTCGCCGCAAAAAGCCATTCTCATTCTCCTCCGACACCTTAACCAATGGAAGCAACTGATCTTTCTTTCTCAAAGAGTATCCTCTTCTCTCCGTCACGTTCCAATCTCCCCTCCTCCACAAACCGCTCCGTCTCTTACTTGCCACCAGGAAGCAAACCACGCTCTCTTCCACCGCTGCGTTCAATGAGCAGCAACGATGAAGACACAACCTCCAAGGAAACAAAGCTATGGGGTGGAAGGTTCGAAGAGAGTGTCACAGAGAAAGTTGAGAAATTCACTGAGTCAATATCTTTTGACAAAGTTCTTTACAAGCAAGACATTATGGGCAGCAAAGCTCACGCCACAATGCTAGCTCACCAGGTTAATTTACTCTTTTACCCTTCATTGTATCATCTGTAAATTCATAATCTTGATCTTTTGCTGTTTACAGGGTCTTATAACTGATAGCGACAGGGATAGCATTTTGGGAGGACTTGATGAGATTGAGAGGAAGATTGAAAGAGATCAATTTGAATGGAGGACTGATAGAGAGGATGTGCATATGAACATTGAAGCTGCTCTTACTGATCTCATTGGTGAACCTGCTAAGAAACTACACACGGCTCGCAGCAGAAATGATCAGGTTGCTACTGATTTCAGGCTTTGGTGTCGTGATGCTATTGATACGATTATTGTCAAGATTAAGCATCTTCAGACGGCTTTAGTTCAACTGGCTTTGAAGAATGAGGGGTTGATTGTTCCGGGTTATACTCATCTTCAGAGAGCTCAGCCTGTTTTGCTCCCACATGTTCTCTTAACTTATGTTGAGCAGGTAAGGAAGTCTTTCTTTGTTATTTGCATTGGTTGTCTGTTCTTACATTGACTGAGATCTCTCCAACAAGCTGTGTTCATGAATGGCAGCTTGAACGTGATGCTGGTCGTTATATTGACTGTCGAGAGAGGCTAAATTTCTGTCCACTAGGAGCTTGTGCATTGGCTGGAACTGGTCTACCTATTGATAGGTTCATGACTGCAAGTGCTCTTGGGTTTACCGAACCAATGAGAAACAGGTTTGTTCCTAATTCTCGTTTTTATTACATCAACTCTCTTTGAGTACTTACTACATTCGGGTGTTTTGGTCGGGTTCGGGTCGGTTCTTTTTGGATCCAGGTTTTCGGGTCTTTGCCATTTGGACTCAGCTAGATACTTGAAAATTGTCGGTTCGGATTGGGTCTATGTCTATTCAAGTTGGTTCTTTTCAGTTCCGGTTCTTTTGGTTTCGAGTCGGGTATTTTCGGATCAGTTTTGGTTCAGATTTTCGGTTCTGGATAAAATGTCCATGCCTAATGCTTACATTATTACTTCTTGCTCTCTGGTCTTGTGAGTTCCTCATTTAATAAGTTCTTTTCCTCCTTTATTTCAACTAGCATCGATGCAGTTTCAGACCGAGATTTTGTGTTGGAGTTTCTATATGCAAACTCCAACACAGCCATTCATCTATCACGTCTTGGAGAAGAGTGGGTACTCTGGGCGTCTGAGGAGTTCGGTTTCATGACTCCAAGCGATTCAGTCTCAACGGGAAGCAGTATAATGCCACAGAAGAAGAATCCAGACCCAATGGAGCTTGTCAGAGGAAAATCTGCTCGCGTCATTGGCGACCTGGTCACTGTCCTAACACTATGCAAGGGACTTCCCCTTGCTTACAACCGAGATTTTCAAGAAGATAAAGAACCTATGTTCGATAGCACCAAAACAATAATGGGAATGATCGATGTTTCTGCGGAGTTTGCTCAGAATGTCACATTCAACGAAGAGAGAATCAAGAGAAGTCTCCCTGCTGGACACCTTGATGCTACTACTCTTGCTGATTACCTTGTGAAGAAGGTAATGCTGTTTTTTCTCTTCTTATTTATGGAAGCTAGATCCAAGAAGATGATGTATTTTTTTGTCTTGTTTTTGTTTCACAGGGGATGCCTTTTAGGTCGTCTCACGATGTTGTTGGGAAACTAGTTGGTGTTTGTGTCTCAAGAGGCTGTGAACTTCAGAACTTAAGTCTTGAAGAGATGAAGAAACTGAGCCCTGTGTTTGAAGAAGATGTGTTTGGTTTTTTGGGAGTGGAAAATTCAGTTAATAAGTTCAGTTCATACGGGTCAACTGGATCCAACTGTGTTTCTGAGCAACTTGGATACTGGGTCAACAAGCTGAAGATTACTACCACATGAGTTTTAACCAAACCATCAGGCTAATTATTGCAGCGGTTTGAAGAAGACAAATAAACATATTGAAGTTTTGTTTAAGATTTTTAGTACCTGAGATGGAGACTACTTAATCACTTAGAAACTTTGTAGACTTCGAATTTTGTTGGGATTATGATAAGCCAATTATTGTTCAAACTTCCAACATAAGAAACTAGAGAACTAAAATGAAATGAACTTTGCACTTGAGTACAGTGTTACATCTTAGTGTTTTGTTTGTAGTTTCCACACCATTTAAATGAAGCAACATTTATTGCTTTCAGCTGATTAATATGGGCCCATACTAACGGTTTCCATTCCACAATTAGTTGGGGCATTATGTAACGAAACAAGTTTGTTGTTTTGAGAAGACGTCATTACATTTTAAAACGTCAATTTTAATTGTTAATTTCCTTTACAAAAATATGAACAATCAGTTCCCAACTTCCCAGTGTTCTTTTGTTTGTAATTTCCACACCATTTAAATGAAGCAACATTTAATGTTTTCAGCTGATTAATAAAGGCCCAAATTAACGGTTGGGCATTAAGTAATGAAACGAGTTAGTGTTTGTGAGAAGTAACCAGATTTTAAATATTAAAAACGTCAATTTTAGTTGTTAATTTTCTTATAAAATAATATGAACACAGAGAATAATAGGTTTCGACAATTTTCATCTTCGATACAAAATCGAAACATTCATAAATGAAATCGAATAAACAAAGAAATTTAATCATTAAGAGATTAATATCATTGTTATGATTAAACGAGCTGTCGAAAGTTTAAACAAAAGGGAAAGAATCCGAACAAAAACTAATAATAATAATACATAATCTAAAATCAAACATTCTTAAGCACGTTCACCACGAATCCTCCTAGCCAATTGAATATCCTTAGGCATAATCGTAACCCTCTTAGCGTGAATCGCGCAGAGATTAGTATCCTCGAACAAACCAACAAGGTACGCCTCAGCCGCCTCCTGGAGAGCCAACACCGCGTGGCTCTGGAACCTCAGATCCGTCTTAAAGTCCTGAGCGATCTCACGAACCAGACGCTGGAACGGGAGTTTACGGATCAACAGCTCCGTGCTCTTCTGGTACTTACGAATCTCACGAAGTGCCACCGTTCCGGGACGGTAACGGTGAGGCTTCTTGACTCCTCCTGTGGTCGGTGCAGATTTTCTCGCCGCCTGTAAGGAAATTAGGTTAGAGAAGTGAATCGTAAACACGAAATTGATAACCCTAAGAACGCTATTTCACATCGAATTTATCAAATTCGAAACCGTAACACATTGAATTGATGAAAAAAGTAACAAAAAATCAAGAACCCTAAATTGAGTTTTTCACCCCCAAATTGAAAACCCTAGATCCCCTTTAGGCGTATTGATAACCCTAAGAACGCTATTTCACATCGAAATTATCAAATTGGAAAGCGTAACACATCGAATTGATCAAAAAAGCAACAAAAAATTAAAAACCCTAAATTGAGTTATTCACCCCCAAATTGAAAACCCTAGACCCCCTTTTGGAGTATTGAGATAAAGAAACAAACCTTGGTGGCGAGCTGCTTCCTGGGGGCTTTTCCTCCGGTGGACTTTCTAGCGGTTTGCTTCGTACGAGCCATTGTCTTTTCTCGATTGATGGAATTGCAGAGAAGCGAGATTTGTTTTTTTGATGTGAAAGAAGGGTAAAGGTTATTGTTGTGTATATATAGTGGGTGTGAAGTCGGTTAATTTGGGAAGAAATAGAAACTGTACGATCGGGTTACTTTCGACGGTTTAGATCGGAGTAATGATTGAGTATTACTGACGTGGCGATCTGCGTATTTGCTTCTTGTTGGTTTATATTGTTAAGTGGATCGGTGACGTGGAGTTTTGTGTTTCTTTACATGTGATGACGGTTTTGATTTGAATCATTCGTTGGTGAATAGTGATTGGAGATTGATAATAGGCCGAGCCGTGTTTCTTGACCTTCACTGTGTTTTGTAAACAGTGGAGAAGTTGGGTTCAGGCCCAATTAAAAGGACAGTTGTAGAACTTTTTCTCACTATCATGACATCCAAAGCTAAGTTTGATCAAATCTAACCCCAATTTGGTCTGACCAAACAACATGCACTTGGCTTGACCCACATTTATTAATTAGAATCCATGTTTTGTAAAAGACATTATAAGGCATATGATTAGATGATGGATCATGTGTTCATCACTTCAATCAACCCATATAGTTTAACATGAGTATGATGTATGCTTCAAATAACCTTTTCTTATATCCAGCACTACTAACATGTTAATACATAGTACATGATATATCTCATATTCAATATGAAGACTTTGATTAAAAATCAAACAAGATGATAAATATAAAGAGAGGCATAACTCTCTTTTTCATGTCTTTTGAATCCTAGGGTGGTGTTTTAACTTTGAAGTCCTTTCCACAGACTTGTCTTTTGTTCCAACTCTCCTTTGCCATATCAGCACATGCTCTTATTTCCCTACCATATACTCCACTTTTTATTAAACTTGACACTTCTTTATCTAACCACCATTATTGATTTATTAGAATACTAAGTATGAACAATAAACACTAACCAAATTATATATTCTCTAATGGCGGCTAGTTATCATTTTTTCCTTGAAAGGTTCATTAGCGTATTATAATATTTAGAAACCTTGGATTTTATAGGAACCAATCAACAACTGTAAATTTCACATGTCGAATCCATTATCTATTGTGGATATCAACACATCCAATGTATCAAGAAGAAAAAAACATACAAGATCTTTGATGTTCCTCCTCCTCTAAGAATCGCATCTAATCTTCCTTTAACAAAATAATTATCACTAATCTCCAGAATAATTAATCTAATCCATAATCACTCACACATACATTCCTACTTAATCATGTTACATCCCACGCAAGCCGCCAAAAGTAAGAACCAAGGTAGCAATATCGTAATTATATAGGCTAACTAAGGGCATTATGTTACTGTCTTTACTATATAAACATCGTCCCTCCAAAATCTCAAATCCATCAGCATCAAAATCCTTTTTATATCTACTCTCTTCGAAAACGCTAATCGGAAAAAATGGCTGGAGGCATCGGAAAATGCAGCAAGATACGGCACATTGTGAAGCTGAGACAGCTGCTCCGACAATGGCGGAGCAAAGCGCGACTGTCGTCTCTCAGACGCACTGTGCCGTCCGATGTCCCATCAGGGTACGTGGCAGTCCACGTTGGAACCAGTTGCAGGAGATTTGTGGTGCGTGCCTCGCATCTGAACCACCCCATCATCAAGAGTCTCTTGGCCAAAGCGGAAGATGAGTTCGGGTTTGCGAATAAGGGTCCGTTGGTTATCCCATGTGAAGAGTCGGTTTTTGAGGAATCTATTCGGTTAATAAACCGGTCGTGTCGGTTCACTTGTACCGATGATGTAAAGAAGAACCGTCACGGTGGCACTAGGAGCAAGCTGGATCGTTTGATTGAGTCTCGGCCGTTGCTTCACAGTGTCTCCGAGAAGACTTTCATTTGGTGACCATTTGATCCCGTTTTGAATCGGGTCCTTGGTGTCGGATACGCAGGAGATGGCCGTGAGCTGGATGTTTCGTCCAACGTAAGTCGTCCCGTGTTTCGAATCATGGTTCAAGAAAAAAATCATTGTCGTGATTTGTTATTGGCTGCAAAACTGATTTAGCAAAATTTTAATTACATTTATTTATTCATTTGTTATTTAATTTTAATATTGGCTGTAGAATATTTCAGTAATATCCATTATATTTATTTGTTCATGATTATTCTCCCATTTTAAACCTTTCCAAATGGTTATTGTTGTCTAACAATGAAAATGTATAAGATTGGAGAGCCTTGGTAGTCAAACCAATCAGTATTAAGCATTTTGACTTTAAGCAGTTTTTTATCATTTTTATATGGACATAATTCTACTCGGCTTTGATTGCAGTCTCTCACAATATCATATGTATAAATACAACTGGATAAACCGATCTGTAAGACCACCTCCAACGGGTAAAATACAAGAATTTTTAGCCCAAAAAAAATGATTATAAAATAATGTAGGTCTCATATTTTTTGGTTTTGGTGTCAACAAAAACTCTTAGAGCATCCACAATGGTGTACTCCATTGTGGAGTCTTTAGCCATTAATTAATCATTTTTTCTTTCTTTCTAATAGTTAAGGACTCTAAACAAAAAAAACAATCCAATGGTGGACTCTATTTTGGGGTCCTTAAGAAAAAAAATTTGTTAAAAATGAGAAATTGAGGAATTGGCCAAATGAATTCTGATCAGCAAGATTCGTAGTGTTATTATCATACTATTCTACCATAGTAGGAATTGGCCAAATGAATATCTGAACTCAGAGATTCATGTTATAAAATAAGATGCAGTTAGTTTACCTTCAAGTGTGCGTTGTGGCGCTTGCCTTCTTTCCAGCGGCGGATGGTAACATCATTAAGTGGCTTTAAACCTGTCTTTGTATGACCTAAATTCAACAAAAATAAAAATACTTGTTAAGTGAAACACACAAATACACAAATACTTAAAATCACTATGATGATGATATATAAAAGACAGGTTTAAGCCACTAAGATCCACACATGCTGCATCAGCATGTATCTTCAACCTCGTCCTGCATAAAACAAACAAAAATGCAAGCCATAAGGGTAACTCCACCTGCAAGTCAAAGAAGACTACTACAGAGTTAGTCTCAGAACTTGGATCAACACTAACTCCATTTACTGCTTTATGGAATAACACTGACGCAAACTGCAATTAAGAAAACAACAACATTAAGTTTGATGCTCCAGACAAGTTTCCTCGGACCACAGACCATGAAGTTGTTGGTTCTAGTTGAACCTGAAACCTCAACATTGTTGAGCCTGCCTCTTTAGTATATTAAGGTTAATCAATAATGGTAATGCTGCTATTATATCAACAAAATTATCACCTTTGCATATGGGTTGACTTGGGACTTTCTTCAACATTGTGTACACCGGCCGGTTAGGCGGATGACCCTTCACCTTGATAACACATCCCCTTTGGATTTCTTTAGCTTAATTACTCCATTATCTGAGATAGCAAACGAGTAATTGAGTAATTATTAATCACTTTTATCAAATTCGTCAAGAATCCCCTTACAGAAATCACAATCAACATCCCAATAAACAACAGGGAAATATACTGAAAACAAGAATGAAAGAAAGAAAGAAATAGGGTTAGAACATAGTTTTACAATCCAGCAAACCATATGCAGAGAAACTGAGAAGTTGGCATATAATTCTGATAAAATTAGGTCATATAACTAGAGGGAGCGTAGGAAGGAGCAGAGTGAAACCAGAACTCGGCGGATTGAGACTCATCCGGTGACACACCCGACCTGGAAACACTTGCTGGTATAGCAGTTACTGGAAGCTAAAAACCCTTTAAGACTAGAATCAAATTCGATTGAAGAAGAAGATTAATCAGAAAAGAGAGAGAGAGATGCGGAGAGAGAAGGAGGAAGACGACGAAGCACACAGCCACGTCAACAAGGACTTCACGTTTCGGATCCTTGCAGACGGACTCCACCGTACAAGTCCTTGTATTTTTTCAGCCCAAATCCATTTATTTTAAATCGAAAAAGCTAAGGATTCGGCCCACGGACCTCCGTTGCGGCTGGTCTTACAGTCCTTTGGTAAGGATCAATTTTCTGGCAGGTACGTTACTGTACGTAGGTCCCACCGCTATTTGAGAATCTGCGATTAATTTCTTTTTTTCTTGTTTTTAAACTAAAAAAGGAATAAAATAGAAAAAAATTACCTTGGTTATCGAGCAAGGGGAGTACCAGCATTACTGATGTTCTAATATCAAGTAAACGGATCTCCCAACTAAATTAGTCTTTACAAGATGATCTAATAATTTGGCCCGAAGGGAACTTGTAGTTTCTTCTAAGCAGCATCTTATATTATATAGCTACAAAAATTGTGCTACTTTGCAACCCCACAACACTAAACATGTTTCATGCAATTAAGTCTCAAATTTCCATTGAGAGCAATCGGATCTATCCGGCGCCAGTGGCCAAACCCTCGAAAAACTAGACGGATTCAAACCGCTGGATATGCCCGAGTTATAAAAAAAGGAATTGTGCTACAGAACTTTTCTTTGCATTGTATTGCAAATATATTAGAAGTTATGAAACAGAACAGGACAAATGAATATTGGGTTAAAAAAATAAAAAGTAGGTCAAGATGAATCGAGTTGGACCATCAAGATTAGATCTCAATTATGGCTAGCCACCCCAATATTGGATGTCAACCATTCAATGGTAACAATAGAATTATCGATGTTTAGGCCGTCAGAACTATGCATGCAGGTCCGGGTACCTCATGCTATTCGACTTGAGTTGTTTGATTTTTGGTTAGTTTGGTTTGACATGAATCTTATTGAGTTAATCAAAAATAAAGTTTTCCGATTTGATTTAGTATTTGGTTAGTTTCATTTTGAAAATTTAAATTTTATCAATTTTTTTAATCTCAGTTAGATTTTGGTTTAATTATGTTAAATGTTTTGATAAATTTAGTTTAATATAGTTAGTTCTGTTGGTGTTTTATATGATTTGGTTAAACTGTAATTTTTAATTGTCAAAATATGATTTTTTATTTTTATTAAATCTAACTAACTTTCTGACCGAACTAACTAAATATTTCGGTCCAGTGTGGTTCGGATAAAAATCCCAGATCTAATAGGAACAGTTGATCTGGAAAAGTCTGCGTATTCGTACATCATAATTTGTGCTTATATCACATTGTACATCTGCTATAAATGAATGATAAAAAAAACAATTTAACATAAATGATAAAATAATTGTTAGAGCATCCGCAACAGAGATCATTAAGAGAAAATTCCTTGAAAAAAATAATTAAATAATCAGTGGATGCTACCAAAAACTAAGGATTCAATCATTAAAATTTCTAAATAAATATTTTTTTAGCGAATCTTTGCACTATTTGCGGGATTTCACGACACGTGGCGACTCACAATTGATTGGTATCTTTTTATTATTATTATTATCTAAAAAAGAAAAAAAAATAATTAAAAAATCAAAAACTAATAATAAAAAATCAAAAACTAAAAAACCTATAGATAACACCATTGTGGATGTTCATGGTATCGTAAACATATGGGAAAAACGAGGGGACCAAAGCGAGAAGAAGAGAAGGGAAGACACTGGCCCCGATAATTCACATGTTAACGTTGGAACTTTGTCGGGAAAACATGAAAATGATGATATATTAAGAGTGCTTCGCTCTTTTTTCCCTACCCTAAGCGCGTCACGCATCAATGCTGCGCATTGTTCCAAAGCTATAATCTGATTAACATCCAAACCGACTGGAGCAGCCAACATGTAACAACATGTTACAACTAATACAACAAGACACCGTTATCAAATATCAACCTTTTTCCACAGTATATACGAAAAAGAGAGATGCGAAAATTGAATTTATAAAAAAAAAACTTCAGTATTCCGTGGTTTAGAGTGGGTAGATAAAACGTTAAAAACATTAAACTTCTAAAATATTGTTTAACCGCAACAGTATATTTCCTTTTTAATATTTTCCCCCAAATAACCTCACTTGATCCACGCGTAAACCAACAAAGAGAACCCAAGACCATCGCCAGAACCTAAACCAGAAGATCCTCCTCCACCGTACTCCGACTCATCAGCACTACTAGCCCACTCCAAAACCGATGAGCTACAAGCCGACGAAGCAGAAGACATCGAAATCGATATCGAAGAAGAAGAACTCCTCTTACTCTTAACGAATCTCCTCCTCATCTTCCTCCATTCCACCATCCCTCTAAACCCCAAACTACTCCCACACTTCTTCGGCTTCCACAAAACGACCTCGTTTCCGTTTCCCTCCTCTCCCTCTTGATCATTCTCGAACCTAAACATAAAAACAGCGTGTCCACCACTCTTACTCTGAAACAGCCAATTATAAACATCCCACGAGATCTGAACAGAGACACCATCGATCTCTACTCTCTCATTCCCTCTGAACTTCCATCTCAACCGCTTGATCTGCAAAACCTCCTCCGAATCGAAGCTGAAACTGAGCCTCGCGTCTTTGTCTACACGACAATCTATCGTAACATCCCTGTTCTTACCACCAAACCTCGTTTTCGTGGAGAACACTCTATCTCCGAACACGTGTTCTTTCCTCATCACCAGAGCTTGTGGACTCGTCGGCTGTTTCGCTGACTTCGCACGAGCGTACGCCTCTTTGACGGAATCTCCGACTAATAGTACCATCTCTCCGTGGAGGATAACGGCGAGGTAGAATCCGGATCTTGGTTCGGATCCGGATTCGAATTTGGCGCGGGAAAAGTCCCAGAGGAGTTTGATTGTGCGGGAGATGGATTTGGATCCGCGTTTTCTCCAGAAGGTTAATGTGTTTAAGTTGAGGTGGAAGGAGATGGTGGAGGAGAGGGAGAGAGGGGAAGAGTGGTTGTAGTAGTCTTGAGAGTGGAGGAAGAGGCTTAGAGAGTGGCCTCCTAAGAATGTGCGAGACCATGTGAGAGAGAACACGCCGTGTTCTGTTTGGTAAAGACAAGTTGTGAGGTTTGGATGACAGGGGAGTATTGGAGACGACGGAGGTGGAGGGTGGTTATGATCGGAGGGAGACATTTGTGTGTTTCCGTTTTTTTAGGAAGTTATGGTTTTGCTCTTTATTTTCTTTTATTTATATAAAAAAGGTTTTGTTTAGATCATGAAAATGGAATGGTGATAATGATGTTTGGCTTGAAACACACGTAACCAAAAAAATGGATGCAGGTTGCCAAATAGGAAAAAAAAATAAAAATTTGCATGGATATATGATAGAGACATCAGATGAGAATTATAAGAAACGAAACTTGGAACTTGCAACTTGTAAACTTAGACAGTAACTGACTTTGACTTTTTTAAGGGATAATGAAATCAGATAATAATAATACACATATCATCCTCTTTTCGGTCGTGTGTAGTACACATATTCATCATAGTAACATCTACTGATATAATTGTATAACACATAGTATTGTCTTTTCAGTATATAAAAGTTAAGCAGTAAAAAGGCATGTGTTGTATGTAAATTTTAGGGTCCCTAAACTTTGAACAAAAAAGGGTCCCTAAACATTGCTTTGCTTAACAGTTGGAGTATGAGGAACATGATATGATTAACTGCCTGCACACTTGACACATCATATTGGAGAACATAATCAATATGGTGTCCACTATAGAACTCAAACGATTATCCTTTTTCAAAATACCAAATTGTAGTTCATATCTGGGATTAATAATTAATGCTCACTGTGTTTGATACTGGATTTATTTACATCTAGGTATGTGTAACTCTCAAATTGGTAGATATAATAATATTGACAAATAATTAGACTTTTAATCTTATGTCGTCTTTTAGTTCACATTAGTGTGATCTCTCTTCTCTGATTGCTAGTTCGGAGGGCAATTCTATGATAATCTCTTCGGCTGCGGGGTGGACAAACAAAAATAATTGGCTTGGTCGTATTTTATTGATATCTCGAGTTATCTGGATAAGTTGGCAGACAGCTAAAAAGAGGTGGATAAGTACATTACTATTAATTTGATATTCGGTTAGTTCTTGGAAAAAAATCTGTATATCTGTATTAATAATGTGCTTAGATCTGTATATGCTAATTATCTTATATAATAACATGTGTTCTGAAACTTCAACTTCAAGAAATGTTTAACTGTACTGATCAGACAGCTAAACCTCTTTAGAGCATCCCCATTTGTGAACCCCCTTATGGGGTTCATAGGGATTTTTTATTATTTTTTGGTGGGGTCGTGAATAGTGATGAACCCGGATTAATTATGCGCTTCCATTAGTGAATCCGAAATCCGGGTTCTTAGGAATAAAATAATAATTTTTTTTTAAAAAAAAAAATTAATAAAAAAAAATATTGAAAAATAATAACTGAAAATTGATTTTAAAAGGTTTTATTGAATACATTGGGAATACATTAATATTTAAAACAAGTTATTGAATACATAGAGAAATTGGAAACATACACTTATTATTCATCTCGATTACCAAATTTTTGCCACACATTTTCAACCAAATCTGCTTTCAAACGAGCATGTATTTGTGCATCCCGAATTTGGTTCCGAGTTGTAAGCATATTACCGATATACAAACTTGTTGTCCTTTCCACTTGGGAACTTCTGCTTGACTCTCCTGTCTCGAACTCAGATGTATCATACAGTGTGTATGAGTGTCGTTCGTCCTCTACTATCATATTGTGCAGTATGATACAACATCTCATAATATTTCCCAACTTTTCCTTGCTCCATAGTAGACCCGGGTTTTTAACTATTGCAAACCGTGCTTGCAATACTCCAAAAGCCCGCTCGACATCTTTTCTGGTGGATTCTTGACGTTCAGCAAAAAGCTCGGCTTTAGGACCTTGAGGAAGTGGGATGGATTGAATAAATGTTGACCATTTCGGATAAATTCCGTCGGTAAGGTAGTAGGCCATACGATAATTGTGGTTGTTAACCTTGAAATTCACTTTAGGAGCTCGGCCGTGTAAAAGGTCATCAAAAATCGGTGACCGATCAAGAACATTAATATCATTGAGGGTACCTGGTAATCCGAAAAAAGCGTGCCAAATCCAAAGATCATGTGATGCGACGGCCTCTAAGACAATTGTCGGTTTTGATGAACCACGGGTGTATTGGCCTCTCCAAGCCGTTGGACAGTTTTTCCACTCCCAATGCATACAGTCGATGCTGCCTATCATCCCTGGAAACCCCCGTACCTCGCTAACATCGAGTAATCGCTCTAGATCATCCGCTGTAGGTCTTCTCAGGTACTCATCTCCAAACAATTGTATTATCCCATTAGTGAAATGTTCCAAACATAAAAGTGCGGTACTTTCAGCTAGGCGAAGATATTCGTCATACGTATCTCCAGATTGCCCATATGCGAGCATACGTATAGCTGAAGTACTTTTTTGTAGTGCAGAAAGACCGTACCTTCCGTGAGCATTTCTTCTTTGCTTAAAGTATGGAACTTCATTATTTAGGCGATTGACAATGCGAAGGAACAATGGCTTGTTCATACGAAAACGTCTTCTAAACATTTGTGGTGTGTAAGTAGGTTGTTCGCTGAAATAGTCGTTCCATAGTTGATGGTGTCCTTGTTCTCGATGCCTTTCGATATAAGCTCGTCGCCTGGGCATGTTGGCTTGAACATTAACAACCGATTCGAAAAGTTCATCAACTTGTTCGTCGAACATTTCTTCGAACTCTTCGCTTAACCTTTCATCAACTTCATCTGAGGATGAGGAAGACATTGTTTGATATGATCCTGTAGAGAATACATTGTACTTATTATTAGAATTTTTTAGTGATCAAATTAGATTGTTGTTTATACTTATAATAAAAAAAAAAGAGTAAAATGTTTTTAAAAAAAACAGAGACATTATTGGTTTGTTTGTTTTTTTTTAAAAAAACCAAGTACAATGTTTAAAAACAAGAGACAATGTTTTTAATAATATTAACAACACATTATTGGTTTGGTTTGTTTTTATTTTAAAAAACCAAGTACATTGTTTTTTAAAAAACCAGAGACAATGTTTTTTTATAAAAAAAGAAGATTTAGTGATTAAATTAGATTGTCGTTTATACCTATAATTAAAAAAACTAGACAAAACGAGAACAATGTTTTTTTAAAAACAAGAGACAATGTTTTTAATAATATTAACAACACATTATTGGTTTGTTTGTTTTTATTTTTAAAAACCAAGTACATAGTTTAAAAAAAAAAGAGAGAGGTAGAGAGCAAAACTTGGTTTGGTTTGTTTGTCTCGGCCGAGAGAGTGTTGGAGTTGTCGGTTTGGCCGATAGAGAGTGTATGCGTTGTTGGTTTGGAGTTGATGTATAACTTGGTTTTAATAAGTCTTGTTGGTCTGAGATTTGTGTGTGTTTGTTAAGAGAAGGAGAAAGAATGATGAAGAGAGAAAGAATGATGAAGAGAGGAAGAAGTTATTCGAGAGAGTAGAATAGATGGTAACTTTATAACACAAGAGAAGCAATATATATAGTGCAACATACAAATCTCCATGTAGAATGATACAAAATACTACACCCCGTGACCTGTTACTACAACCCGTGAACTGCTACAACAAGATCAGAAACAAACAAGTGCAGTATGGTACAAAACACTACAACCCGTGACACAAAGTTAAAACTAGAAGACAACCAAGTGCAGTATGGGACAAAACACTACACTTCCGTGACAGAAATCTTAAACCCGTGACCTGCACCACCCAACCTCCTCCTGCTACTACAACCCGTGACCTGCAACAAACACAACCCAACAATTAGCAAATACAAACATAACAAAACAATGACCAAATATAAACAACCGAGTTAGCTTAACAACCAAGATAATAATCCTAAACAACCGAGTTAACTAAACAACCAAGACATGTACCTAAACAGATAAGTAAGATATAGCAAATATAAACAACCGAGTTAGCTTAACAACCAAGATAATAATCCTACTAAATAGAGAACCAAGATTTTACTAACCAACTCAAACCATTTCACTCATCAGTTTGTTTTTCAAACACTCCTCGACCTCAGATAACGGTTCCCTTTTAGCAAGTAGTCGTTCCACTAGTTTACGTTTAGAAATATTATCTTTGACCATCAAGAGAGCCTCTAAATGATCAAAAGCTGCTTCCTTGCCATGCTTCTTATGTTTGGCGGCTTTGGCAGCCTTGACACCAGCTGGCCTAACCTCCTCCGCCTCAGGATCCACGTCAAGGTCAACAGTTTCCTTCCTCTTCTCCTTCCCAGCTTGTGAGGGCAACAATGTTGAGCGCCACTTCTGTTCGAACCTGAGTGCCCTCCACGCGTGTTCGAGGATGAACCTTCCTCCGTGGTCATTTGTGAAGATGGTATGAGCTGCCTCCATGAGATCATCTTCGTTTCTGCCACTTCCGTGCTCCTTCACAGCCGCGTCGTAGCAACCAACAAACTTCGAGACCTGCTCATTCAGCCTACCCCACCTCTGCTTACATTGACTCTGCTCTCTAGGAGCAGAGCCACTGAGATGAGTGCTTTCGTTGAAATACGCATCTATCCTTTTCCAAAAGGCTCTTCCCTTCTGCTCGTTACCAATTATCGGATCCTTGCTGGTGTTTAGCCAACCACTGATCAGCACAAGGTCCTCTCTTACACTCCACTTCCTCCTTTCGAGTGGTTTCCCTGACCCGGTGGAATTGTTACTTGCCTCACCAGACTCTAGATCTATTGTTTGACTGCTTTGTGAAGCCAAAAGGTTTACAAAGCTGGGAGAATTATGGTAAAATGGATCCATGTTTGGTTTAGGTTTTCAGGTGTTAGGTTTACGTTTTGTAAATTTTTTGAGTACATTTGATGTGTTTTTAAACTACATTTCCGTTTCAGTACGAAGAATTAATCTCCACTTCACCTACCAAGCATTCATGACTAACATAACTACAAACTTTAACACAATTATTCCTAGTACTAGGACAGCAGTAGACATCAAATCACTCAATTCAGGTTTTATGTTTAAGGCTATCACCGCAACCACCAACCACTATTTTAAAGTTCTAGTTACATTTTAAAGTTATAGTTTGTTATGAACGAACTACTAATTCTATAAAGCTTTAGTTATGGTTTAAAATTTTAAAGTTAAAGTTTGTTAAGAACGAACTACTTTTTGTATAAAGTTTTAGTTTTAGTTTAAAAGTTTAAGTTTGTTATTTAAGTACACAAGAACAGAACTACTTTTTGTATAAAGCTTTAGTTTTAGTTTAAAAGTTTAAGTTTGTTATTTAAGTACACTAGAACAAAACTATTTTTTGTATAAACCTTTACTTATAGTTTAAAAGTTTTAGATTGTTAATTAAATACAAGTCAACATGAACCGAACAAGTTTTTTTAAACAAGTTGTATAGTTTACCTTTGCCTAATTCATTCGAAGCATAGCTTCTCCAGGACTGAGACCTGCACCGTCAGGTTATCCACCTGAGAAGATAGGATTTTGACCTCATCCTTACATGTAAACAAGCAAGAGAAGCGTTGTTAGTGACTTAATAACTAGGAAAAAATATAACTAACATGTATACTGCACTAACACAAACTTAACTAACCTCAAGACTCTCAATTAGTTTTGTGAGATTTGGCATCCCCTTGATCACCTCCTCAGCCGCTTCCATTCGCTTAGACAGTCTTTCTATCTCCTCTTGAACTCCGTTAACCCAAGGCTGGCGATAATGGAGGCCATCATCCTTCCATACAACACAAACAGAAACATAAACGTTAACGAAATCAGTAAGTGCAAAACTTAATACAACATAAACATAAAGATAAAACCTTACCTCGTAGTTCTTGCACGTGAAGAACCGCTTCCCAGGAAGCATGTCAAAGGCCTCCTTCCCATTCACCTCGTCAATTATTCTTCCGCCGCATGGACACCGCCTTGGAATGCCGTACTCGGAATCGGCCACGAACCCCATCCTGTTGATGAACTCCTTTTGCCTCTTTTCATGTCTTCTTCCATCTTCGTGCTCCATCTGTAACATAAACATCGAGTATTAGAACATAAAGACAAGTAAATCGACTTAAGATAACCGATAAAGACAACTAAATTAAAGGCTAGACAACGAAATCGAGTATTACAACATAAAAGACAACGAAATCCAAAGGCTAGACAACGAAATCCGAAGGTTAGACCCAAAAACTAAAAACCCTAACCAATTTCAATTCTCTACTCGAAACCCCTCAATCGATCTCAAATGACCGATAAAAACCCCTAAATCAATCACTAATGTCGATTTAACTCTAAATCTAAACTTTAAAAACCCTAATTAGAAAACCCTAACTAATTTCAATCCTCGACTCGAAACCCCTCAATCGATCTCAAATCACCGATAAAAACCCCTAAATCAATCACTAATGTCGATTTATAACTCTAAATCTAAACTTTGAAAACCCTAATTAGAAAACCCCCAAATTGAAAATCTCGAAAATCTCTGTCGACCACGAAAACAACTATACTATACTCTCAATCTACTCTCAACTCACCGCACCTCTTGGCTAACTCACTCCGGCGACGATAAAAGGGAGAGAAGAGGGAGAGTAGGTTCGATGTCGGCGTCGCACTTTGAATCGCACAGAGGAAGAAGACCTAATTTTTTTGGGGTCGAAATAACGCAAATGACGAAAACACGGGAAAGCATTACTTTCCTCGCATACACAGCGTTTTGGAGTAGCCAACAAGGAGCCGACGCGTGGCGTGAACCTCATCTCTCCAGGTTCATCGCTAAGAGGCGGTTCACGGGAATTAGCCCAATTTTCTTTTTTTTTAAATGGGTATTGCATAAGAACTCGGGCCTTTGAACCCCATTACATACTCTAATGTGCATGCTCTTACACTATCATATTAGTATCTACATGCATAACAACCCGTTAAATGTTATTTGTTTTATCTCTAAAACCGAATTATTGGTATACACCAAACATATATAACTTCGAACCCAAATTAATGATAATATATTTTCAAATTAAGTTGTACGTTATACACCAAACATTTAACTTATATTCGTTGAACATGCAATCCCTTATCCCTGGTGAAGAAACCGAGCTCATTAACTAAATTGTGGGCCTAGTAGGTAAAATTATCAGTTGAACAATATGTCTATGAACTTTTTTGACAGCCAAAAAACAATTGATGGTTAGAAATGGCAAGAGTCAACACTTAACAATGATAAAAATAATCTCTATTATTAAAATAGAAGTACCCTATTGAAATGCCCCTTAATGTTCAGTGTTATTTACAATGGAATGCCACTGAAGTTATTAATTACCATACTTTATAGGATTCTTTGTCTTTTTCACTTAAATTAATGTATTTCCAAAATCAAATTTTAACTTAAGAAAACTATGGCAACAATAATTAATGAAAATAATTATTTTCATATATACCTTTCGTAATTAAATAAATAAATTATATAGAAATTGTTTTACTAATTCCATATACATAATAACTAATTACAATATTAATTAATCTACCTTTTAGGATTTTTTTTTCTTATTAATTATCTATATATCTTTAAATAGTTAATGAACAATATTGTTTTCAAAGATATATAATTATATTTTTATTATTTATAAGTAATCCCTTATATATTAAAGGAGAAACATTTTAAAAATTGTAACCTCAATTTTGTAATAATTAAAAAAGATCTCAAGCTTAGATGTCATTCAATTAGGTAGTTAATTACATTCAATTGAAAAATAAGTAGGTCCACATTCAATTTTTATATGTCGCTAGATACATTCGTTGGTCAAATTATATGATATGATGATATGATATTTATGATAGAAGCATTTATGATTGTTCCCCTAGATATAATTACTATTTTATTTTCTTTCCATAAATAAAACCTACGGAATTACCATAAATGACTAATATATATATATATATGATACTTAATGATTATAATAATAAATATTTGATAACAGTTTATATATCCTCTATCATTTTTCTTTAATTTTATATTATTAAAATCAATTAAACAATCAAATTAGCTAAAAAATTAAACTTTAGATTTTTTCGTATAGGTTATATTTTGAATTTAAAAAAACGAGAATAAATAACTAAACTATTAAAATTATTATGTTAAAAATTAATGATCAATAGTTTAACATTTTTATTATAAAAAGATATACATGATTTTGAAACCAAATAAGTAAAAAGTATCATTCAATAATAAAACAAATATATATACAGATTAAACTATATACCATATAAGATTACATAAATATTTTAATTTCAAAATTTTCAATAAATTTTCAAGAACATTTATAAATTATAAATTTATTAAATTTTTCACATTGAAAATTTTTGTTATCAATGATTTAAATATCTTAGTTCTTTTTTTAATTTTATATTTTTAAAAGATATTAACAATCGATTATATGGTTATTTTTGGTATATACCATACAAACCGAATGAATGTGATTTTATAAAAACCATAGGATTTGGATATGGTTTGATTTATAACCGATTAAACTGAAACATGTAAATATGTATATATTTATAACGACACATGAATATCTATTTGTACATGAGTTGAACTATAATTATAATTTGTAAATAGCTAACAATTTATTACAACTGAGACTTCTTATTTTGATCTTTTGTTTTTTTTAACAGTAACTAAATTGAATTAAAAATTATAAATTTGATGGACAACAATTAGTTGAAATTCTTTACAACTTTTTTTTTTATCTTTAAACAAACAGAGTTGTGTTCAATCAAAGACATATTGGTTTGATGAACACTAAATATGGAAGAATATAAAAACTTTTCTTTCATGCTTCTGTTTTGTTTTTTATTTTTTTTATTTTTCAAAATTTAGTGTTTTGATATTAATTATAGATTTGATCATTTTATTAGATTATTGAAGCATTTTTTGTTTTTTATTCTTTAATTTAAATATATAATATTTTTTTAATAAATGACTCTGTGACAATATGACTCTAAATATGATCATATTATATATTTCTATAATATATAATATGATCTCAAACTAAATAATTATGTTTTTTGGTATAAAATTGAATAAACTGAAAACCGATGGTATATAAACCAAATCAAACTGAAGTACATATAGATTTAGAATAGTAGTTATATTTTAATGATCGAAATACCAAAAAAAAGAGTCGAACCGAAACCCGATATCCGGATTGAACACCTATAATCCGAATGAAACCAAACTATTGTTTCATTTTTCAAAACATAATAAAAATAATAGCTTCATCCCGCGCAAGACGCGGGTCTTATCCTAGTAACTAAAATAAAAGTCACAAAAAGAAACATTTATATAATATATAATACATAGATTAATATAAACATATTATGTTATGTATATTTTATATAAATAATAGTTCAAGGTAAATTCAGAATAATAAAAGTTTAAAAAGTAGAAATATATAGGACCATATATTTTAAATAGTAGATACAACAATTTAGTTATACATTATCATAAAATTTTGATCCATAAAAAAAAACATTTGTGCAGATATACATGTCATATTTTTAAAATAAGTATGACACAATGATAGTTTATAAGATAAAATAGAATTACTCAATATAAACTATAAAATTGTGTGTATAAAATGTCGTTTAAAACAATTATTTAAACGGGTAAATTTAGAAATATATACTATCACTTATAAAATATATAAAAACAAACACTTGCGCGGATCAAACAACAAACTTTTCGGTATTGTTCTGTCAAAATTAAACGCATAAGTAATTTGTAACCATTTAATTGATACTTCATTTTTTATTTTACAAATTTCAATTCAAATGTTTTATATATTAAAAATTTTATATAATTTGAACATCAGGATTTTTCTTAGAAATGTTATAACTAATTTATCATTTTTTGTATACCATATTAACTCTTACTTCTCAAGATTTGATGTATCTTTAAATGAAAAATATTTTGAATATATATATCGTCTACATGTTAGATTTGTTTGTATGATATCCAATATTTTTGACACAATAAATTGTTAACACGCACAAAAAAAAACTTAACGTAATACAATTAATTTTTACTCATTTAACATAAAAATTAAAAAAATAAAATTAATACCCGTGCGGTTGCACGGGTCAAGGTCTAGTTTTGGTTAAAACGGGATTCAGTGATATCATTGGAAGTTTTACCAGTTATCATTTTTAACATCTTGTTAATAGGCGCATGTTTTATTAAAATGTATATATACTTTATTTTGGAAAAGAAAATGAATATGTTTACAAGTCACATTCCTCTAATTCGATTTAACAGCATCTAAGTATGTGTTTTCTTGTGTAAAGATAACAGAAGTTAGATAATCAATCATTTGTGGATATTCATTACAAACATGAATGTTGTTATGTTAATGGAGCAGTCGAAAAGAGCTCAAATCTAAAAATATAAATAATTAAAAGAATTTTTAAAATAAATATATAATTTATAGTTTCAAACTTTTAATTTTTAGATATACTGTCAACTTTGAAAGACATCAAACAAATATAGATAAAACTATTAATTAAAAACTTTATCATATTGTTATATATACTGTTAACATTTTTGAGCATGGTTTAGAAGTAATTTGAGACGTCACTGATTTCATGTATATATTTTCTTTCGTTTGAAAAGTTAGGAAAAAAATAAAACGATGAGGAGCAATGGTCGACTAAAGTTTCTCATGTGGAAGACTAAGACCAGGTCAGTTTTGAAACAACAACACTCTTTTAGTATTCAACATTTCAACTTAAATAAATCTCTAGTCGCAGGCCTTCGTTTTCTGATACTGTCCCTTCTTAGACTCTTTCTCCAACTTTTTGAAGTACATCTTTAATCTGACCCACTTCGTTAATATCTACAACGATAGTTTTTTGCTTTATAATTGACTTAGTGATGACTGTGGGTGGGTATGATCAATCTTCCTACTAAAGTGACAATATTGTGGCCGTTCATAAAATTACTTAGTGATGACTGTCGGTGGCCGATCACGCACTTCCGGAAAGAAATGAAGTTGCATCGGCAATTGCTGTTAGTGTCACCCGAAATAGTCGATCCCAATCATACATCGTCCGAGGTGCACCGGCTTGGCTTCAACATTTACTTACTTTAGATGCTCGACAATAATGGGAATTGATGAGATCTTCTTCCTTTCTTTATGTGTATGCGGTGTCTATTGACATCGTTTTTCTTTTTCTTTCCTGTCTATTTCTTTGTACCACAACGATTATTTATTCTTGTTCAAGTGTTAAAAAAAAAAGGTTTTAAAAAACAGGCAGAATATTTATACATAAAGAAAAACAGAAGGTAGAACATAATTGTGGATACTTTTTACCTGAAACGTAAATAAGGATTAAAGTACACACAACAGTGTTGCAATCATAGACATTAGACCAAAAAATTTCTATAGTTTTATCAGAAATGGTTCCATGTAGGTCCTATCACTAACTCGGAAATCACTTGTATCTTCAAACACACACATGCTTTTAAATACTTGGTTTATAAATTAAATAATCGATCGGCGGAAAATTAGCTGCCACAAAGCAACAGAGATCTCGGACTATGGTGGTGGGAAATAGCAGGTTCATGTCTCGAAGGTCATTAGTTTAATGAAATCTCTATTAATAAGCTCGTTAGTGTAATAAACACTTTTAAAAACCGGTTCTATGTTTAATTGTGATCCATGCGGTTCTTCTGATGGAGTTTAAGGTATTACCTAGTTCATTGGAGCCAAAGGTACAAGACATTGCAGCTTCGCTGTTAATGGGATTTGAAAAGTGGGTTCTTCAGGCAGAATCTGCGCGCGGACACAATTTTGAAGTCTCGTTTGGATGGCCAAGCACAATTTTACGTTTTGGGCCCCATAATCTAGTCGATATTTCAGTTGCTCATTAGTTTGGTGTAATATAGGTTATCATGGCCAAAAAGCGTAGGCTGGAACATGCTCAAAAAACTTTTGGAGACTATGCTTTGTTGGCTGGTTCACCTGTTTAAGCCAATGCTCACTATTCTACTGCTTTAGAACTGGCCAGATTGACAGGAGATTACTTCTGGTATGCGGGTGCCTTCGAAGGCAGTGTATACCTTTTTCATAACGTTATAAATTGAAAACTAAAAAGAAAAATTAAGTTAATTGTTATCTGAAATGCACTGATATGAAATTGCTATCATCTATCTCTCTTTATTTTAGTACAAATTTATCTTAGTTTTTTGTTTCCCTAATATTCTGAGGCAAGGAAAGAGGCCCATAAGGTTAATATGGGCCATGAATAGCATTCCTCACCGGCTCAAATGATGATTTATCATTTAGGGCATTACAATGTGGTAAATAAATTACATTGATTTTGCCACAATCAGCATAGGTCGAATACATTGTTTAACATCTTAGCTTATTCTAGTATTTTTTTTTTATATTTTAAAACTATTAACTAGATTATTGATCTGCACGTCCGCACAAATTTTATTTTTGCTTACACATATTATATATGTATTCTCTATAGTTTAGTTTTATATAGTTTTGAATTTATTTTATGTGACTAAACAACATGATTAAAACTATATTTTATATTAATAATTTTAAAATATGTGCGGTGAAATAATAAATTGGTTATCTTAATCTAAATCCGCTAAGATCTGAAATGAACCTAAATCAAAATCTACAAATATTTGGATGGAGATGAAATTTTTACCTCAAAAATTTGTAATCTAAATAGATCCGAATCGAACTCGGATGGTTCCGAAATGTTCACTCATAGTTTAGAGTTTGTCATACAATAAATATGGAGAATGAAAATATCGAGTTAGTCAATTTCCTAATATTAAATTTATAGTACTGAAATAACATTGGTGAACAGTATTTGATATTATGGATAGAAATATTAATAGATGTAAACTAATAATTGTCTGTAAACAATTGACATAAATGAAGAATATATATAATATATGTGTTAGTATACGAACCAATGAAATCTTAATATGCTAAAATCACAAGATTGAGCTTGCAATTTATTTGGTTTTACCTCCTACATTCTGAGTAGTAAGACAGTAACCCAAACAAAAAAGATAGACTTCAAAATATCTATAATCAACCTTCTGAGTACAAGCTGAGTCGCATTGGATTCCAAGAGTAACGAAACCAGGGAATAGAAAGAGATAAATTAACTAGATGCTATTTCAGATTGGCCTAATATTCCCAAGTAGATGTCAAATGCATAACTAAAAGTAAACAATGTGGAGAGATATGGACAACACAGGGAGCATTGAAGATGAACGCAGAAGAGTGGAGAAGTGGTCCATCGCAGAATTTATTTTCAAAATGCATCTTCTTTTTTCTTGTCTGTGGTCCAATTTTTGCAAGTAAACAAAGCCTAACTTTGGGGGTTTGTTAGAGAAGCAGACAAATACGCCTCTTTTAAAATGACATTACAAAGAAGTATAGGTAACATGTTTTAACATTTAATTTAGATAAGTAATACTTTAAAAATAATTCTAAATGCAAATGTAGAATCAATCGAGTGCGACAGACATAGATCAGTAGATACTACAACATAGGTCTCGTAGCTAATTTATGTAGATAGCTTAACTGATTATAATATACACCCATAATTTAGCTTTCGCATCGTTTGTCAAAAGATGAAATAAGCAATGAACCGTTATTAGAAACTATTTATGCAGAAAATCAAAATATATAAAATAGCGTTTCATAAATATATAAATTAAACTTTCAAGCAATCATGATTAGCTCAATTGTTTTTGCAATGTCCAAAGCAGAATATACAGTAGTGACTTCAATAAAACCCAAGACAATTTGAGTAGGAAGAAGAAACCAAAGACTTCTCCGTTTTGTCTTCTTTGAAACGTTTCTATCTTCTTTTCTTTAGTTGGTTCGTTTCTACTTTTTCCTTACTTTCTATTTGATTTGAGCATTTAGATTTCTTCTTTATATAATGGAGGTTTGGGTCTACGGTTCATTTAGATATGATCATATGTGTGATAACAATGATATTTGTCGTGATCGACGTATGCTTGTGCAATGAATAAGACTTTATTAGTAGCGTTTGATGTGAATGTGATCAATATTCTGAACAAAAAAAAATTCCATTAATGCTTGTTATTACTATCCTCATTTACCTGATTCAGATAAATTACTTTCCCTCCAGTGAAACACCTTTAATCATAGGTTGTTACACTTTACACCCCTTCCATTGCTTCTTATCATTTAATCTGTTAAGTTTAAATTTAGAGAAGTTTAAGAAATTGAACAGGTTATGTATGTATATACTCCAAGAGAAAAGTAATTACTTACTATACTAATTAGTAATTAGTCGAGCCGTGAGACGTAGTACACTTCTTGTGGGGACAAGAGTGGTTATGAGATGGATGACTTTGATCGTTAATTAATGTGACTCCCTTTGTCCAATCATGTGTTAGCTGATTCCAGATGAATCATATACCTTATTTGATACGGCTAAGATTTTGGACTATATGATCCGGTGTTCAGAGGTTCGACTAGGTTCGATCCGCAGATTGGTCGGTTGGCTTTTGGTCGAGTCTAATGGATATGATTTGTACCTCAAACAAATGGTGAAGTTTTTATGAGTGTTTATGGATTTTATAAGATGAAACAAAAGCTAAACAAAATGAAATAAAAGAAAGAATGAAGGATGTATAGGATGGAATGGAAGTAGATGGATGAAAGAGTTATGGCCGATGGATGGTAGTGATGGTGGAAGGAACCGAAGGATAAATGGAGGAGAATGGGATCTTTGTTGCAGGACATGTGTCACTCTCAATAATGCTAGGTGGATGAACAGATGGAACGAGGGTGGATCCGATCTCACTGGATGTATATCTGTCTCGAATTTGATAAGACTTAGAATGCTCTCTGGTCGGCTTCTAACAAACTAGAAAGATTTTGTTAGGATAAACTTATAAGCTTGAAAGCGTCAAGCCCAGTAAAGCCTTCTACACAGCCTTCAACTCTGCCTTTAGCTCAGCCCATCAAGCCCACAAGTGTGTTCTGCAACGGTCAAAAGGGATTAGATTATGTGACGTCAAAAGGTGGTCCTTGTACTGCAGATACTTCAGGTGGAGACATAAACTCTGACTTCCACGCAGTAAGGAGAGGTGTATCTGAAGTTGACAAGAAAGACTGATATTCTTTCTGGAAGGGGAAATTATCTTCTGCAAACAAGACATGTCTGCTAATGTAGACTCTTGCGCTGGGTGGGTGCAGGCACCTATACCCCTTGTGTTGTTCGCTATAGCCCAAAAATACACAATGTAGGCTTTTGGGATCAAACTTGTTCTTCCCATAAGGTCGGAGAAAAGGATAGCAGCTACACCCAAATACACGCAAAGAAGTATACACCGGTTCCTTGCCAACAAGAGCTTCATAAGGGCTAATATGACCAGCCAAAACAGAAGAAGGTAGCAGATTACTCAGGTATGTTGCAGTAAGAAACGCATCAACCCACAACTGATGTGGTACTTTACTCTGGTACATGAGAGACAAGCCAAGCTCAGTAACATGGCGATGCTTACGTTCAGCAAGACCGTTCTGTTGTGGGGTATGTGGACATGACATTTGATGTCTGATGCCAGAAGAAGCCAAATGTCTTGTGAATTCTCTGCTTATAAACTCACCACCACCGTCACTTTGAAACTGTTTAATTTTGCACTCTAGCTGTTGTTCTACCATCTTTTGAAAGCTCAAGAACACAGTAAAGAAATCTGATTTCATTCTCAAAGGGTACATCCATGTATATCTTGAGAAATGATCTACAAAAACAGCATAAAACCTAAACCCTTGAGTTGAGACAACTGGTGCAGGGCCCCAGAGGTCGCAGTGAACACGTTCAAGAGGTTTAGTTGCTACAAAGTCTGAAACAGAGAAGGGTAATCTACTAAACTTCCCAAGCTGACACGCCTCACAGAGTATGGAGCTGGGTTTATTCAAAACGATGGCTTTATTCTTGGATAAACGGTGGAGAACTTCTTGATGAGGATGACCTAGCCTCTTGTGCCACACATCATCAGTAGTAGCTTGCTGTCTGTGAGAATAGTAAGCCATGAACTGCGGATTCTCCAACACGTATAGGTCCTTCTGCCTAGTGCCCTTGGTGAGAAGCTGTCTTGTCTGTTTGTCCTTCACAACAACACTATCAGAATCGAACTCAATAGAACAAGGGAAATCCTTTGTAAGTTTTGAAACAGATAGCAGAGAACGAGTTATAGTGGGACAAACCAGAACATCATTCAAGAGTATTTTACCTTGCAAACTAGGTAACACAGCAGTACCAACATGCGTAATAGGGAGAGACTCACCATTACCAACCAAGACAGAATCTTCACCAGTGTAGAGCTGAGACGACTGCAGCTGGGACTGCTGGTTTGTGATGTGTGCAGTAGCACCAGAGTCTGCACACCATTCATGACCAGAAGCTTGTTGAGCACGCAAAGCTGCTAAAGCCGTGTGATACTCTTCTGCCTGGTAAGAATGGTCGAATCTCTTGTAACATTTGTACGCAGGGTGGCCAAATTTATTGCAGATCTGGCAAGTTGGTCTACTCTCAGAGGAACCACGACCCGAACCTTGACTGATTTGCTGTGGAAAACCACGACCTTGAGTTGTGTAACCACCTCTACCACGAGATCCTCCTCTGTTTTGTCCTCTGCCTCTTGATGAGTAACCTCCTCGGTTGGAGTAGAACGCCTGATTAACAGAGACATCAGTAGGAGATTCATACGTGGTAAGCCTGTCGTTGAACCCAATGAGTTTGAACACCACATCTTCAAAGGAAGGACCAGGAAAAGCATCCATTGAGTTTTCGATGACTGTAGCAATAGATTCATACTCTCTTCCAAGACCTCGGAGGATTCCATAAATCTTTTCTTGTTCAGAGAGAGGAGATCCTATGGAAGCAAGTTGGTCACAGAGTAACTTGATCTCAGAGAGATACTCCGTAAGAGATTTGTTTCCCTTTTTAGTACTCTGGATACGACTCTGTAACTCAAGTTTTCGTGTAGGTGAAACTCTGTTGTACTTTTGGGCTAGATACAACCAGAGTTCCTGAGAAGACCGAAGACCATAGACGCTTCTGATTGCATCCTCCGACAAAGAGCCAACCAACCAAGCCATGATGCGTTGATCTGTACGGACCCACTTCGCATGTTCGGGGTTTGGTGTATCTTCAACGACGTCGCCATTTCGGACAGCAAGAGTTGGTGGAGGGGGAGGAGTAGCGCCATTAACGTAGCCTAGAAGAGATTGACTATTGAGAAAGTTTTCAAACTGAAATTTCCAAGAGAGGTAGTTTTTGTCATTGAGTTTTAGGGTAACACATTGAGTGATTGTTAAAGGAGCTGTAAAAGGATCGCTCTCCATGGTTCTGATACCATGAAAGCTTGGTGAAACAGAGGTTTCTTGATGAAGAAGATAACACTTTTATTCAATGTTTCTTGCTTAATATCAGAGATTACAAAGCGCAGATATATAAAGGAAAGGGTGAGCTTGAACACAGACAAAATAGGAGACAGCTCAGCCTGTGACAGCACACAACCTGAGGGTATCAAAACGGTTGAATAGCTGGAGGTCTTTGGCTCTATCTGCAGTACAAGGACCACCTTTTGACGTCACATAATCTAATCCCTTTTGACCGTTGCAGAACACACTTGTGGGCTTGATGGGCTGAGCTAAAGGCAGAGTTGAAGGCTGTGTAGAAGGCTTTACTGGGCTTGACGCTTTCAAGCTTATAAAACTGACTCATATATTAATTATAAGGTTAAAAATACACTTCTATTTATAAGAGGTTTATATAGTATCTAATGTGGTTTTCCCTTCGAGGAAACTTGAAGCAAAACGACAAGGACTCTAACAAGACTAAACAAAGTCCGGATTTATTGACTCGTAAATTGTTAACAAATGCGTATAAGTTTTATTGCAAAATAAAAGAAATAAACATAAACCAAAAATAATAAACGGACTAGAAATCATACTGAAATGTTTCCTTACCTGGACCGAAGTTTTCCTTCTTTAGTCATTAGAACTGGATGGGATTGGGATTGAGGTTGAACCGCAATTATCTGTGGAAATGGTCAGTCCGGTTTGATTCTTGCTGGTGCAACTTGATCTTCCGTCGTGACTGGACCGGCTTGATCTTAGATCTTCATTTGTACCATTTCTTCAATCAACAATTAGTTCTAGTCAGTTTGGTCTTGTCAAGGATTTCTTAGACAAAATTCAACAATCTTTCTCGCGAGTTCCAGACCGGATGGTTGTACCACGCCTAATTATAGGAACCTCTACTTTGATGGCTTTATCCTTATTACATAGGATGTTTTCACGACACATGTAAATATTAGTTATGAACAATCATTATTCACGTCTGGGACCTTATGATTAAGTGGTAAAGAAAAGAGTTTAGGAAGCCAACACGTTTCATGTTTGATATACCTGCTATGCGAAACCAAATTACATTTTGCCTAGAAACCTTACACGGATATGAGTCCTTACTTCTCGTGAGTTACACCTCTCCTTAGAAATTAGTATTTACTCATGTCGCTGTTTGGGTGAGAGTATTTGTTTGTTATGGTTTTACTCTTGTGCATCGCCTCTCACGTGTAACGCACGCAAGAGAAAAGCTTTCAAAAACTATCTAATGGTAATGCCAAATATTGGAAGCGGCCAAACGGCTACCAACTTTAAACATAACCACTCATCATTGGCTAGTGTTTTGCTTTTTTAAACTACTATATGTCCCCTGGTTACTAGGTTCATATTAATGTCAATTCTTATAACGGTTAATAGAACTTCTACACACACAAAATAACTTATCAGAAAATATTTGAATTTTCTTTTATGATTACATAAACGGAAGATTAACTTAAAACTGAGCAATTGGTATACAAGTAAGTGACATAAAGTTTGATAATATATCTATATGAATGGGTGGGAAATGAAATATCTTGAACAAGATCAGGAGATGAGTGGCTGTATAGAGATTACGACTAGTCCAAGTGATGGAGCGTAGGCAGTAACGAATTACTTTGTATCGCATAACTCTAGATCATACAAAGATTAAGAAGAGTAATTATCTCTTGTCTTTTGACTAGCTTCATTGTCAAGAGAGTTATCCTTTTGAAATATTATTTTTTACATGTGATATGTGTAATTGAAGTTCGTTTTATAATTTATGCGTTCATTTGGGAAATTTTCAACATTATTGATCGGTATAGAACATGATTGAATTTTTTTTAAGCCTTTCTTTTATCTCACCTATTGTATATCTTTGCAATGTTTAGTATCACATAAAATATATAATTTATGAACATTTAAATATCTATATATATAAAGTTTATATATATATGACACTTTTATATATATTTTATTCGATTTTGATGTATAATGTTGGCTTTAGGTCTTGAGTTCATACCAAAATTAATATTCCATTTTTATTTGTTTTTTTCTGATAGGATAAAATTTGTCGTACTCTTGAGTAGACAGCAACTATTAGCTTAGGTCAAAAATTTCAGAAATTGGTCCCTACTTCTCTTACATATAAATATTTTTTTGATTAAATAAATAATATAGTATGTGTATTGTTTTCTACTAATTGGTTTCTTACATAAGAATAATATAAAATTTAATTGGTTGGATTTTTGACAAAAAAAAAAACAAAATTGGTTGGATTCTCTTATCTGATCGCATGCCATTCTTTTAGGGACCACAGTTAGAAGTAAGTACTATCTTGACACGTGTCAAACGATATTTTTGGTCTAGATAAATGACGTCATCACGGTCCCTCCCTCTTTGCTTTCACATACAGCTATTCATGTACTAGTATATTTACACTCAAGTAAATTTAATTCAAAATATTTGCAGATTAATTTGGCTACTCTGCAACACCTATGTACTAAAGATAGTGGTGTATTTCATTATTATAAACTCAGTACATGTAGCTGCTGAGATTCAAGGGTCCAAACCTTTTTTTTTTTTTGGGTCCAAACCTTACGTATACGTTTCTATTCAACAAAACTGAAACAAATCTCAAGAGCTATTCATGGTGGTGAATGAGTTTAACCAATTCGTTTCGGTTTAGTGAGTTTCTTTGGAAATTGAAGAAGTAAGGTTCAAATATTTCCATCATGGTTTTAATTCTGTTGACTAAAGTTTCATATGAAAAAGATTGTTGATTTACCATGTCATGGAAAACAGTCATACATTTGAGTTCCTATTCTTTTTTTTAATTAGTAAAATGTAAATTAGTCTTATCCTCATTTGTACTAAACGTAAAAGCAAAGCAATAAGAAAATCCAAAATAATCTCTTCGAAAAATAGAAAATTCAATATAAACGGAAAAATATTTTGAAAGGAATGAGGAAAAGATGGTGTAATACTTTTCTTCTTACCGTCATTTCGAACTTAGTATCAATATCTTATCATGCTTTTGATGTCAATTCTCTACCATCTTTATCATAAAACGATAAAACTTTTGTTGTCATAGTAAATGTAATTAATTAGTATGTTAGTTAGACCTAATCCCATTTAATTATCAACAAAAGTTTGGTAAAATGATATACTCCTTATGTTTCATATTATATGTTGTCAAAGGTTTATAATGTTTTAAAATATAAAATGTTTTCAGATTTTATTGAAAAATGTTTAACTATTTATATTTTACTGTCCTTGGTTGAATCATTTTTAATATATAATTTAGTTGATACTTTTTCATAGAAAAGTAAGTTTTTAAATTTTTTTGGCTTTTAGACATAACATCTTATTTTGACCAAAAAAAAGACATAACATCTTATATTATGAAATATAGAGAGTATATAGAAACCGTCCTAAACAAAAGTGTTTAAAAAGAGATATACATAGAACAAGTTTTATACAAGAATAAGTCGTCTTTTTGTCCATCTCCATTTAAACGCTCTATGCACATAAAACTGAAACACTCAAACACATACATACCCAAACGCCAAACCTGATTACGTGAACACGAGTAAAAAGAAAAACAATGGCGTTCCATAACAATAATTTCAATCACTTCATCGACCAACAACACCAGCCTCCTCCTCCTCCACCGCAGCAGGAACATCATTTCCACGAATCCACACCGCCTAATTGGCTCCTCCGCTCCGATAACAATTTCTTAAACCTCCACACTGCCGCCTCCGTCGCAGCAACAAGCTCCCCCTCTCCTTCCTCGGCAGCTGCTAACCAGTGGCTCTCTCGGTCCTCCTCTTTCCTCCAACGAGCCGGAGGGGGCCTCAACAACAATAACGTCCGTTCAGGTGACGTCATCGAAGACGTTACTACCGGAGGAGAGGAGGCAATGATGAACGGCGAGAGGAAGGAGGCGGAGAGATGGCAAAATGCGAGGCACAAGGCGGAGATACTCTCTCATCCACTATACGAGCAGCTTTTGTCAGCACACGTGGCGTGCCTGAGGATCGCCACGCCTGTGGATCAGCTTCCTAGGATCGATGCACAGCTAGGTCAGTCGCAGAACGTCGTGGCTAAGTACTCGAATATAGACGCTGCTGCTCAAGGACTCATCTCCGGCGATGACAAGGAGCTTGACCACTTCATGGTGACTTAACTTCTTCTTCCTTCTCACCAAATTTCAATTTTATTTTTTATTTTTCATTATATTATTCCCTAGCCTTTTCTCTCATTAATGGTTTATTCTCTTCGAATTTCGAGAGAGAAAAAAAACAAATAATTCCATGTTTTAATTTTGTAAATAGTTACACTGTTTGACAAATTTGAAACTTATTTTATAATTTTTAAATAATTTAGAGAAGAAATGAAAAGCTCTTTCGTAGATTTGTACTTTGTACCGACAGACATGATCAGTGGTCTGGTTGGACAATTAGTCAGTTTAAGATTTGGAGTTTAGTTTTGTACAGTTGAAACTTGACAGCAGGAGGTTTTATTTTTGAGATAGATTTTGGTTGAACAATAGATTAGTTTAAAATTACGGTTATAGTCATCTGACAAAAGCTACATACTAGTTTGTCATTTTATGTGTATATCCATTATTAATCTTTGGAGTTTTTGATTAAATGTCCTACCAAATTTATATGTATCTGTTGTCTGAAGAATACTTCTATGCTTTTGTGCAGACGCATTATGTACTGTTGCTGTGCTCTTTTAAAGAACAACTGCAACAGCATGTTCGTGTCCATGCAATGGAAGCTGTTATGGCCTGTTGGGAGATTGAGCAGTCTCTTCAAAGCTTAACAGGTTAGTTTTTGACCATTTACCTAACATTTTACATTAAACTGTCATTTAGCTATTATGATAATTAACTCTTATTAGATTGTAGCGTTGAAAAATAACCAAAAATAATAATTTATGTGCCTCGGTAGCACGGATTAACGCTTGTTTGTTGGGTGAGATAGGAGTGTCTCCTGGTGAAGGCACAGGAGCAACAATGTCTGAGGACGAAGATGAGCAAGTAGAGAGTGATGCTCATATGTATGATGGAAGCGTAGATGGGTTAGGGTTTGGTCCTCTTGTCCCCACTGAGAGCGAGAGATCCTTAATGGAACGAGTTAGACAAGAACTCAAACATGAACTCAAGCAGGTAACAAAATGATATATACTAACCCCATCATTTACTCCTACATGCATATGCTAGCGTTCTAGTGATCTAATGATGTACAACCATTTTTTTTAAAAAGGGCTACAAGGAGAAAATTGTAGACATAAGAGAGGAGATATTGAGAAAAAGAAGAGCTGGGAAATTACCAGGAGACACCACCTCTGTTCTCAAAGCTTGGTGGCAGTCTCATTCTAAGTGGCCTTACCCTACTGTGAGTTCTCTCTTTCTACTTCTTCAACCACTCACGTGAAACACGCCTGACGCCTCAAGAGTCTCTTGTTCTGTTCCATGTAGCTTGGACCACATCACTTTTTTAACTGCTTCATTTTCCTTCTTAATCTTCTATAATAATAAATGAACGAGATACCATTTGGCAGGAGGAAGATAAGGTGAGGTTGGTGCAAGAGACGGGGTTGCAGCTCAAACAGATAAACAATTGGTTCATCAATCAAAGAAAGAGGAATTGGCATAGCAATCCATCTTCGTCTACCATCCCAAAAAACAAACGCAGAAGGTACTAACAACAGAACTGTAGGAAGACTTATCTAAGATAGGATTGGCTTGTTGACCAAATATACAATTACACGAATATGCTAATGTGACAAAGTCTACATAGGTTAAATATATAAGTTAGTGTGATGTAGCTTGTTTGGTATTTGTTAGATTAATATTTGGTTACATATTTTAGAAAATATTGAGTCATTGAATTTTGGAGAGTTTTTTTTTTATGTAGCAATGCAGGTGAAATTAGCGGAAGAGAGCGTTGAAGTCAGTTTGTAGCTGCGCATGGAGATACAAAACCAACGTAGAAAGTTTTTGTTTTTTGTAACATTGCATGGTTTTTGTGACTTCATATATAATCTAATTATCAGGGACAAACAAAACCGAAAAGACGAAGAATCAGAAGCATGATTTGTAATATGAGGTTTAGGGTGGAATTCACGATCATCTGCACTAGCAAGATATCTTGTTAATAACAAGGAGATTTCTCTTTTAGCAATTGTGCAAATTGGTTGGCCGTGCTATATATATATATACACATATTTTGTGGAACCACTTCTTATGCATGCTTTGCTAACCCGAATACAAAAATATTAAACAACCAACCTCCGTGTCGTTTACTATCACACTTTGGAGCTGCAAAGGCCGCTGGAAAACGAACGAAAGAGAAGACTTTCTCCGGTTGTCAATTTTTTTTTATTAAACACTTTTAAAAACTACATATTATGAAAAGATAGTTCCATTTTAGGGCCCTTTATATTTTCTCCGGTATCATCTCAAGCCTCTTGGGTTTCTTCAGTATCCATTACGGGCCTCGTCTCTCGACTTGCATCGCCACGGGACTACGCATAACGCATGGTTTACAGATATACTTCACCTGTATAAAATGCATGACGTTTCAGATGTAGTCTTCTGCATCTAGTCCATTCGATAAACTACGAGAGTGTTAATCGATTTATTCAAATCATAACAAAATCAGAATGGTATATAAATAAAATTTAGTACGATATTCAGATACCAAAATACACGACGGGGCACTTTTGAGTTGTAGGCGTTTGTGATTGGTCTATGTCTTCTACTTATTCGACAGTAATTAGAGAGGAGAGTCTATTTGGCTAGCTGGGCCAATTGTAAAAGACAGCTGTGTGTTAACTGTTATGCAACAGTGACGAAACAATGGCTTCTTCTCAAGAAAAAAAAAAAAGAATGACTTCTTCTTGTACTTATAGATAAATAATAATGTTTATTTCTGATTTACAATGATGAGTTAATGAAAGATTCGTTATCTGAAAGTGACGCTTAAAATATAAAGTGACAGAGATGATATAAAAAGTGCTAGTGGGTAAGTAGGGGATAAAGAATAGATCAGAGAGGACGACAAGAAAGTTCACATTTCACAACATTACCTCTACTCTATAATGCGCTTCTTTCTGTTTTCATGTTAAGCAATTCTGAACTTTCTGATATGATTTTTTTTTTTTTTAATTTCTTGAAACTTAACTTCTATCTTTTTGTTTTCATGTTAACCAATGTATGCTCAACTTTCTGTATGCTGAACTTTCTGCTATGAACTACATTCGAAAGTTCTCGATTGTCTTAGCATATTTGTTTTTGTGTAAAATATCATATAATATCACATCAACTTTCTGATATGATATTTTACACCAAAACAAATATGCTAAGATAATCGAGGACGTTCGAATAAAGTTCAGATTGGCATCAGATAATTCATTTCCCAATATTTATATTTTAATCTTGCAATGTCGAATTTAAGTTTGTACGGCGACATTTGCAAGTGGAGATCACGACCTCTTAATCAAATTGAGTATTTAATAATATAACTTTGACATTGATATATTCGTTATTGGTGACACGTAGGATGCAGTTTATCTATCTTGTTACAAGACGAGCTGAAGTTAACCAAACAAATTAATCTTTATGCATATATTTCATACATTTAGTAACATATTCAATGAGGATGACTAAAATGAATTTTTGGGGGATCAATTCTAGCAGTATAAATCATTCGTTAGAGAAAACTTAAGTGGGTTAATTAGGTTATATACTAAGAAAGATTTGATGCATCAACAGAGAAAGAGACATGTCGACTGGTGGCAAGTAGGGCTACATAACATCCCAAACATCAATACATGTCAAAAAGCGTTTTTGGTTTCTTTCTCTTTTCTTCTTTCATCCACACTTCACTTGATATCACACTCTTATCCTCAGTCTCTCCCCACACTTGTTTAGTGTTTTGTTAAACACTAGATAAATATGATTATTGGCCTCCGCTATCTTAAACCGGCTTTAGATGCTTATGCTCTGGTCGTGGCAGACGGCTCACCAAACAATAATTTATATAATCTTCGAAATGTAAAGATAGATTCTTCAAATTATTTATTTATACTATATTTTAGTCCCATTAGCTGAACCAGGTTTCTTGTGTTCGAAAAAGTATAACCAAACTTTTTTTGTTTGTACATGTGTTTAATACTAGTACTTTAGACTACAATAATTTTAAACATTTGATAAGAATATAAAATATCCTTTAAAAACCGTGCTTTTCCGCAGAAAAAAAAGAGAACTAAATTACTACATCGACTTAATTTGGCTTTTAAAGTTCTGATTGACATTGAGACCAACTCGAGAGTATCACACACTGTCTTGCACTCTTGCTCTCTTGCATGCGACGACGGTCTCACAAATCAATACACATAAATTCATCTTCCTCTTATGCCGATCGACAGAAATATAATTTTTTATTTTGCTTTGTTATAGTCTTAAACGTTTTAGAATCTCTCATAGTTATCTACATTTGTTGGAATGTAGCTTTTGCTATATTGATTCATAACTTCTCAAATGCATATCATTCAGAATCTTCACTTGATTTACTTTTGATTATTATATAATCCCCAGCTCACGAACTTTCCTCATCATTTGCAGCTGTTACATACTGTTGGTAACTACATTAGTGACCGGCTAATACCAACTCCAACTATGCATGTTTGATTGACTAGGGTTTGTCACTACTCACTAATCACATTTTAAGACTAGAGACCGATTAGATCTGTAATAGTAAAGCAGATGTTTTTCTACAATGAAAAATCAGAGATATATATAGAAAATATCTTTTTTTTTTCTTCACACATCAATCATATTCATATTACATGTAACTAATCATTATGCGAGGGCATTTACATATATATAATAATGACGTCATATTGCGATACAATTTCTCATTATAGAAAGGATCAATGAACCGGTCAGAACAAGATCAGATCAACCGTCTTCGACCTAGTTTTCCCCACCGGAGACGCAGGCAACCTCGCCGTGAAACTCGGGAAAGAACCGTCCTCGTCCGCTCGTACATCGTCCTCGAAATTAAGCGCGTAGCTCAACGCATCGTAGCTGAAATCTCCAGGAGAACCCTGGCTGTGGTGTCTTTGATGATGATAAACACAATTGTTATTGCGGCACGTAACCTTGATGCGTGTCTTGACGCGTCGGCACCGGTCTCTGATCTCGAGCTCATGCGCGGTGGATTTGAGCCACTCGTAAGGAGATTTAGGAGTTCTCTGATGACCGATGATCATGGCTTCAGGCTCAACCACCGCGTTGGCTCCTAAACAGCATATCGGAGTTCTCATTCTGTGACCTCTCGTTGATCTAGCGGAGGACGGAGAGGTGCATTCATTGTACATATCGTGGATCTTGAGATTCTTGAAATTTTTATAAGAGAGATTATGTTTTTTGTTATAAAGAACCAGAAAAAAGGACGAATGGTATGAGATTAAATAGGGTACAAATTAGAGAAAAGAATATCCGTGGGTGGAGCGTGGGCTTGGGCCTGGTCCGCGTTTTCTAATGGTTTGGTTTGGTAATCATATTAATTTTTTTTAATGCTACTTGTATTATAAAGAAGTTTTCACAAATAAATTAATTAAGGCTCAAGTGTTTAATGATTTGCCTTGCTCTTTCAATAGGACTTTAACAACTGCAAAAAAAAAAAATATTCTTACGAAAATATGCTAGTTAATTTTTTTTTTTTAATATCACAATTGCACTGATGTCTTAGTTATTACTCCCTCCATTTCAAAATGCTTGTCTTTTTAAACTTAATTATTTGTCACAAATTAAGTGTCGTTTTAGAGTTTCGAGACAAAATTTATAAGTTTTATATAATATTATATTTTTCTATTGGTTGAAAAGTGGTTAGATGTATAGGTAATTATGTTTTTATTTTGAAAATATGTAAAATTAAATATTTACTTAATATGTGTGTAAAAACCTAGAAGGATAACTAAAATAAAACAGAAGGAGTATAAAATTGTCTTATTAGAAAAGTTGTTAAAAAATAAAACAATTGTCAAATAGTTTGGTTACGCCTATATAAAAGTCCATTAAAAAATCTACTAGCCAACATGCACAATACTATATTGTCGATGTAGTTTTTCTGGAATCACTTGTCGTTTTGAGTGAAGCGTGGGACCTGGTTCAGTGTCTTTGCCATTTTCTGCTTTCTGAAGAGATTCAGTAGTGGAGACATGAGATTGCGGAGGTATTTGAAATAATAGGATGGAATGGCGAAGGAGACATTGGACCAAAATTAAAAGTCGCCAAGTTTCTCTCTTTGCTTCATGTCACCTACCGGAATTGTATTTCTCTGTTTTAACCACTCAGGGTCACTCATTACTAAAGGTACAATTATTTTAAAAAAAAATCCGCGAATCTGTGAAAACGGTAATGATAAGAATGCATTTATGGAGTCTAGGTTGGTCGGTAGGTGGGTGTTACAACTTACAAACCTAAGTACTTGTACTATCTTCAACGGAAAACCACCTTAGTTGATTGTAATTAAACTAATATACTTCCAAAAACAATATAAACAAAAAAATGTTAGGAAAATAGTCAACAACCTTTCGAAACTTAGAAATTACAATCGCTTCCTCAAAATTTCTTCATATAGTAAAACAAACAAAAAAGAAAACAAGTAACTATTGATATAGGTTATGAATGGGAGGGGCAGGACAAAGGCAGATCAAGCAGTTCTCCCGCAATAGGCAGTTCTCCTGCCTTATGTTTACCATTCACCATTTTCTGTTTGTAAAAGTAGTTCAAGCGGGAGATTTGCATGCAGTTCAATTTTTTTGTCTTTTAGTAGAAAAAGCAGAAGATCTGCATGCAGATCCCATCCGCTAACATTTGGTGGTGTTGATCTGCCTTTTTTA
>CAKOAT010230710.1:20165-31511 GCA_932364175.1 Eruca vesicaria subsp. sativa | reverse complement strand
TATAGTTCACATTAATATTATTTGTATCATTTTAAAGTTATAAGCATGATGTCTAATCGCCAAAAAACACAATATTTTCCACGAAAAATATAAATTTTTCTACATAAGTGTCAGCAAAAAAATAATTATTTTATATTTTAAAATAATTAATAAATAGAAGAAGTATAAGCATCTAATAAAATTTTTACACACATTTTGGTTGAACATACAACATCTGAAATATTTTGTTTTGATATTTGGTGTAATTTTTATTATTTTAATATATGATATATAATGTGAACATATTTTGTCTTTTATAATTTATAATAAATTATTTAATCTGTTTTATCTCCATTTTTATATATAAATATTAACAAAGAATTAAATATTAAGATGTCTGTTATTCAAAAATAATTTTGATCAACTAAAACGCTACAAGCATCTTATGAAAAATCCAATAAACATTTAGGCTGATCCTACAACATTTAAATATTTATATTGATATTTGGTATAATTTTATTCTTTTAATATATGATCTATAGTTTTGAACTTATTTTGTCATTCATAATTTATGATAAATTGTTTGATCTGCATCTCTCCTGCTTGATCCGCTTGATCTGCATTTGTCCTGCTTTATCTGCACTTGTCCTGCTTGATTTGCATGAACCGCTTGATCTGCACCGCTTGATCTGCTTTTACCATTCGAAGCCATAATCGAAACATTTAACAAAAAACTAAAAATATTGAGATGGTTGTATTAGTAAAAATTATATAAATGAATATTGGATTGTTTAGATCGATGGTTATTGATTAACCAAATCTACAACGAGGTGTCCACGCAGAGAAGAAGCAATGGCAAATCAGCATCATATGATAATTATCGAAACCTAGAGATTATAATATTGAGTAATGAATACTAGTACAACCTCATTGCTACCTCTCTACTTTAATAATAGGGAGGTATATCAAAATATCCCGGAGTAAAATAAGCATCTTATTCTTAATAATAGGATTCTCGGATTTGCTACAAATTAAATAATCACCAAAGTCTACTATTGGCGTCAAGTCATCAATACATAAGATTATTCTGCTTAACATCACATGCATATATCTTACATTGCATGATATCGGACATCATTTTCAGTTGAAATAGGACTTTAGTACACTTTATATTCTCCCATATCACCAAAGTAAAAGTCGATTTATTTGCTAATCAATGACCCAAGATTACAAACCGACCCATGGAAAGTCTCGTGATCTTGTCACCGCTAGAGTAAAAGACTCCTTCAAAAATATCATAAAAAGAAGTAAAAAGTAGAGCAAAAATGGAGGTGCTTCCAGATGATACTAGCAGATTGGTTGTAATAAAGCAAAGATTGGTTGTAATAAAGCAACAATACTCACATGACCATGACCATGTTAAATAACTCAAATTCCAGTCCGACAATGGATTACTAGTCAAACAGTTTTGTTTCTTTGGATTGATACTCAACAAATTATTATCCGTTTATTTTATCATTGATTTACTATATTCATTAATTTACTATATTCATTAACTATAACTTGTTTTTGAGATGATCCATAACTTTGATTAATAGCTAATGAGGGTGTATGGAGCTTTGATGCGGTGAATCAGTAAAATTCTAAATATACAAAAAGTTGAAAGTGTCTATCTTAGGTATGGTTTTGGACACAAAAACATTTATTTGATTTCATATTGACTAAATTATTGTTTTAAAGTTGTCTAGGTCTTTCAATGACAAGCACATAAACGAACTTGTAGTAACTGATTGGTAAAAGATTGTTTGGTAAAGAGCAAAACAATCTCAATCAGACTTAATGATCATACTTAAAAAACATATGACAGAAATGTATGGTTTGGACGAAGTACATGAAAAAATATTAGTAACAAAGATTAATCCATGAAAAGGAAGTAAGGGCGTTTTTTGTATTGTTTTGCAGATTAACATGTTTGTGAACATAGTTCAAGCAACAAAGATTAATGCAGACATAATGAATCACCTGAAAAAGAAATGCCAGCAATGATGGGCAACCACGTCTCATGGATAGTTTCGAGAAGTATTTGAAAAAGTTGAACAACTTTTTCCTAACAAAATCATCTAGTCACAAACTTAGAGGGATTGCATTAGATGTAGCCTAGTTATTATAAGTAATAGATGATGTAACAAGAATATTTTCTATATCTATTTATATGATTTTTGTCCTGTTTTTATCCTACTTATTTACTATATATATAACTTTGTCCTATTTAGTTAATATAACTGTTAGTCCCTAATTCAACCAACATGAACTCCATGTGCCCCGCATTATTTTGACCATCTTTACTAATTTAAATGATTAAAGTTCTTAGATTTGTTTAAACTAACCCGTTAAAATTATCCTACATACTTTACTATACATAATGTTCTATATTCTCTTACTTTATTTATAAAGTTTGTTGTGATGGACTAGATGCACTCTTAGACTAGATGTTCTATTCGAATCTGAACTAATATCTTTGGTGGATTCTAGGCATTCAATTAGAACCAGCTGTTCGTTATAAGATGTTTAATCTTTCGCTTAGAATAATATTATTTGCTTTGGGTTTAAGCTCTCACGAATTTTTTTTTGGATTATTACTTTCGAAAAATCTCATAATAAGTGAGATTAGACCAGTTATATATATAGATTTTTTTTTTCTAATATCCAATGTGGGATTTAGACTTTTATTTATTTATTCAGATAATTCTCTTCTCAAACCAAGAACTACGCTACTTTGGCTCTGATACCAATCTGTGTGACGGACCAGATGCACTCCTAAATTAGATGCTCTATTCTAGCTTGAACGGATGTATGTGCTAGAGATCAGACGCTTAACTAGAACCAGATGTCCGTCACAGATGTCCAATCACTTGTTTAGTATGATATTATCCGTTTTGGATCTAAGCTTTCACGAATTTGTTCTTGGATCATTACTTTTAAAATGTTTTATATTAAGTGAGATTACATTAGTTATATATATTATGTTTTATTGTGTCTAATATCCGATGTGGGATTTGAATTATCTTTTTATTTATTCTGACAAAGTTAATATAATATCTTAGTGTTATTAAATTAATTATTGATACTATATCTGAATTACATCAAGATTGCTTTCTTTTTCATAAAATGGTTCATCCTTGATCCATCGTTTTTGTTAGGCTAGTATTGAATTTTTTAATCTCAGTTTTGATCATCTCAATCAAATTAAGAATATGTATCCATTTTACGTCCTTTACATATAGTAGATCAACCGAGATTCTTGCATCACCTTAAATCTGGACTTGTCTGAAACACAAGTCCATATTCAACATTTACCATATTTTAACAAGTCCTCCCCAACCATATAAACATTTGCACACAAACAAATTGATGGCTATAAACGACGAAGAATGTTGGAATATTGTGTTTAAGAAATAAAGCATCTCATGAACAACCAATTTTTTTTACAATATGTAATTAGTTCTCAAGAACAAAGAGCTTCAAATTTTGGTCTAACTATTAGTAGTTATAGCATATATTCTAATCACTTTCATCCGAATAATCTTAGGAGAATAGCCCAAGTCACTAGTTCCATCAATACCTAGGATGTTTAGTTCTGAGTCTAGTATCAAACATATATAGTTGCATGATTCTCCTCAAACAAGTATAACAAATTACAGATTGGTTGTGGTTATGACTTTGCTTTGAAGTCCCTCCAAGAGTTTGGCTAATTTCACCAGTAGGTTTGAGGTGAAAAGCTGTTAAAATAAAATTTAATTGTTAATAGTGATTGCTACATGTTATGAATTATTATTTTTCTTAAATTAAATTATGAACCAATCTGGAAACGGGAATAGTTTTGGTTACAAATTCGATTCAAATAAAAGCTTCCTAGTCTACCCATATAAGAATATGGTGTGAAGATTGTCACTGATGTTAGTTAACTTTCTCTCAGTCATTTATTTATTACCGTTGTTATATCTCATCCAGACTCCAACAAACATTACACAGTATGTTCTTATTTCTAATGATTGCAACCAGTGGTTTTAAAAAACTTCACGAATTAACGAGATATTAAAAATAATATTTTAATAACTAAAATGCTAATACATAAAATTATAAATAGAAAACAATTCCAACTAAAAATATAAATAAAAATCAATATAAAATAACTAATTAGCATATCTTTAATTAAATTAGTGAAATATAAATAGAAAACAATTCAAAATATGTTAACTAATCATTTTACATTGATTTTTATTTATATTTTTGGTTGGAATTGTTTTATATTTATAATTTTATATATTAGCGTGGAATTGTGACGAAAAATTAATCCCATTGGAATTTGTAAACCAACGGGCAAATGGCACTTCCCTGTTATTACAGCTTTCCCGGGATACAAGCTGACATCTTACTTAGTCACCATACGTGGCAGCTTTCCTAACTGCCCACAAAAACACTCCTTCTCACCCGTCGGATCAAAGAACCCAACTCTTATTTTTTTCGAAACGGCAAAACCGCCAAAGGCAAAAAAAAAAAAGAATTAAAAACCCCATAATAATAGCTAACCATGGTTAAAGTTTGACTAACCCCCAAAAATTCGAAAAAGGTCAAAATCTTTCCAAGTATTTACACTTATGCCATTTCCCACATTTTCGCTATATATTCGGTTCCGGAGACTCGCTAAGGTTTGCCGAACCAACCTCCCTCCGGGGCCTCCTTTAGAGAGAGAGAGAGAGATACTCAAAAACCTCTTCCTTGTTCTCTTTTGACTTTTTGAGTTTCTCTAAATATAAGCAATGTTGACCACATCGTCTCGTAACAAGTCAAACACTCTTCTTCGTTCCCAATCACCATCTTCTTCGTTCGCTTCCTCCACAAGCTCCACCTTCTCATCACCCTCCTCATCTTTCTTCAACAACCACCAAGAAAACCTATACACTCCCAAACCTATGTCTCACTCCTTTCGTTACTCTCTCGACAACAGATCCAACCCTCCTTCTAACCGTTCCATCTCCGTTTCAAAGAAACCGCAGCAGCATAAGATCTCCGAAACAACGAGGACGACGACGACGAGGAGGAGATGTATGTGTTCTCCGACGACGCATCCTGGCTCTTTTCGATGTAGTCTACATAAAAACGTAGCGAACCCGCACGGGCAAGGAACGGCGTCGTTCACGACTAATAGTTTGAATATGAGGAGATCAGCGATGACGAATTCGCTGGTGAGAATCGGTGGAGTTGAAGGAGAGTGGGTGAGAAGATCGTTGACGACTTTGATAAGGCCTTCTTCGCATCATTTGAAGAGAAGAGCTGCGTTTCAGCCTCGTCCTAGTAGGCTTTCTATTATGTCGAGAGCTGATTTGTAAACTGAAATGTAATTTCGGATTTCAGGTTTGTTCTTCTCTTATTTAAAAAAAAAAGACACAACAGGAATAATCAAATATGGCGACAGATCTGGTCGGGAAGATGCGGTTATTGTGGGAGAGAATCACAACCTTTGAAATCGAGTTTTTGTAAAAGGAACGAACACACCATCATATATTTTTTTTGTTGTTGTTGGGTGAAGAAAGATGCGAAAGTGCATTTGTACATACTTATTTTACTATTTGTTTTCATGTTTTTTTTTTTTGTCTCAAAAGAATGTCAAATTACTTTTAAAATCAAAATCCGGTATGAATAGTTAGATCTGAATCAAAGAGTTCTGTAATCCAGTTTTTCATAACACAAGTTAGATTTTAGATCTCACATCCATTGTGTGTGTGTGTGTGTCTGCAGCGTTGGTCTAATTACTGTTTTTTTTCGTGTGTTGTCAAGTCAACGTTCGCGTTGTTCGTTGACCGTCTTGTTTGCCGTTGAGCGTTCCGTTAATTTTCCAGGTATGCGTTGTTCATCGTGTAAGGTATGATTTTTCATTTATGTGGTTTTGCTTAATTATTATTTATTTTATTTTTTGCTTACTAATTTTCGTTTCTTGTTATTTTTTTTTGTGTGGTTAATTTATGTTTTGTTTTTCTCACCTTTCGCAGGTTGCGTTTGGTAATGGATTGGAGTTTACTACATGACGAACCGGGAACGAGGAGATGGTCTTTCTGGATATAGAAAAATCTTTAAATCTCCTAAGGAAAGTAAAAGTGTCAAAGCACGATCGGTGATAAAATTTCACATTTAAGGAGTAGAAAGGAAAAATGAATACGAGGAGGAATTTTGTTCAGAAAAAAAAAAGAATAACAAGGAAAAATGAGAATGCTATAATATGGATAGTTGACTGACCAATTAAAAAACTACCCAAGATGGAATAAGCAGATAGAAGATGCATTTGAATATGTAAAATTGGGAATCTTTCGATTCATGAACATTAAAGAAAGTGGAATATTTTAAAAAGAGAAAACGAAAGATAGTAGTGGAAAGACACGTCTTCCTGATCTGGAAGATTTTACTCTACTCGATCTTATTCCTCCTTACATTATTTCAGGATCTATATCCTTTAATAGCGTATAATATGACTAAATGATGAATAAGAGGGTTGGAAACCACAAAGTTTGATCAGACTTGTTTTTTTCCTCATTGACAAGAAAAAAAGACAGGATCCCCTCGTTTTAAATAGATTTATCGTCATTCCATATTTGTTTAAACAGTGAACATTTACATTTTTGCTAGGATTAAGACACTCGATTATCGAGTTTAGGTTCTGTCACTATATAGGATACACATCGGGATGGTCGGGGGCCGGTCTAGCTACTCTCTTTAAGTCAAGAATTTGTTGTAAGAACATGACATGTGTTTTTCTCTTTCTTGATTGTATCAGATGGCAGTGGATAATGATGTCTTTATGTTTTTGAGAAACGCATTTACCGCTACTCTAGACGCTTTAGCTAGTGACTACGATCGTCTGATTTTGTTACTATACAAACCCTCATATACACCACTGACTAATCTCTTGGGAGCTTGTTCACCAACACCAAATAAACTTAGTAGTTCGAGAATTAGATATCCATATCACCTGCACATAAACGATATGGATAATCTTCTATTTTGTGGCTCCCAAATTGGGAAGAAGGCTCGGGGACGATTATTTGAGTGCCAATAGGGTTCTCGTACGTGTAATCTTTGTTATTATTAGATTTACTTGTTTTTATCACTACTCGTCTCCACTTGATTTTTTTTTTGTATTAACAAGTCGAATTTAAATGTCTTCAAAAGGTTGGAAGATAAGAAGTTTTTTCTTTTGCGTGGGAGTGGCATTTGAAAAACGAATTTCATATAATTTAAAAATTATACTGATATCACGAGCAAGTAGCGACTATACGTGTAATATTTACAAGTAGTTTTATGAATCGTCTGAGAGGCGTTGAAGAAAGGCCAAAATAAATATGGGGTTACACGTCCTCCTTTCATGGAAGAGTATGTGCCACCATCAAATTGTTAAATAATGGCCATATTTAAACTACTACTATATATCTCTTATATAGTTTTATTGGTATATTTCTCATCATAAATTTGGTTCATTCTCAGTGACATCACAAGAGGTCCGCCCACTACTTGCCTAATTCTATTATTAGGCTAAAAAATTCTTAAACCAAAGCATGAACAGATGAAAATTACATGGTACTATTATATTCCCCGTTATTCTTTATCACGTTAAAAAGACAAGGAAGATTTTGAGCGTGAAAGCGATATTAGGATTTAGGTGAGGTCGAAACCAAACTTATTATGATGTGAACATAGAAATAAAGTATGGAAGCATCTTCCATAGTTAAAGGAGATACTGTTTTAAGATGGTGCAACTATGATTTCATCTTCCATATACAAATCTTTTCATAATTTTTTTAAAATTTCTACGTAAGGTTTGTTCCATAATCAAATAGATACACACAATCTTGATGGCTAGTTAATTTAGCTTTTTTTTTTTTTAAAGTTAATTCAAAGAGGTACTTCTGACTTTCAACCTCGTGTCATCCACAACGACGACGTGCAAATTTTTAATAGCTTTCTCAGAGGGACTCTTTCAGGAGAAATTTAAAAGTGATATTTAATTGCTTTTAAACTAAAGATGCTGATAGTATTATACTAAAATAATCAAAATGGTTACATTCATTTGGTGAGTTCGAGTCAGAAAAGAACGAAAGTGAGTGTATTTTGCGTGGCGGGTTGATAATTCCTGAAAACGACTTGAAGATAGGATTGCTTGTGAGTTGTGTCCGAAGCGTAAGATTACAAGCAACTTGGTACTCTAATATAAAATGGTACACATTTTTAAAAACAAAGATCGTGTATATAATATAACCAATGTTATCAGTTTTGTCCATATCACACTATGTTGTGTTCTCAAATAATGTTCTACAGTAATAGTCACACGTATTTTTGCACTCTGGTTCGTCTGGCACGTATGTGCGGTTATGTTTACAGGTCAAACCGACTTTTAACAAAAGCAGATGACTATTGAACTAAAGGACCACATGCTATATTAATGACTATATAATATCAACATATCTTCATCTAAATACACTTCATGTGTGTGGCCCTTTTCCTTTTAGCTTGTGATTATTGAATTCTAAAATCTTTTCTTTTTGAGTTTCATTTCTCTAAAGAACGGACAACATTAGATGGCTTAACGAGCAAGTTTTAAGGGAATTTTGGTCTCAAGTCCATATTAATTTTTGAATTTTATATTCGCTATACAGAATGTAAAGGCAAACAATTACGAAATGATCACTGGACTTTAAGAATTTTATTTATTTTTTAATTTTTTAATTTATCTAAAGACTTATACCGAAAGTGTAAGTTTGCGTGTGACTAATATGCGAGCTATGGTCCAGTCTTGATGACATCTAAGGTGCTACTGTTAATTTGTTTAATCACATCCTAGAAACACTCTTGAGGAATGGTCAACAATGACAGTCAATGATCGAGGAGCCCTAAATATTGAAAAAAATCGCTATTGAATAACATCATTTCAGTTGTGACATATAGCAAAAATGAAAGATCGAGAGACACATGGTGGTCTTCAATATTATTGATTATATTCAACCGTTTCAGTGATTATGACTATTAAATGCAAAAGGCGAGGGTCGTGTCTCTGTTCTTTTCTAACTGGTTCCGTCTACCAAAGTACTTTCTATTCTTGCACGACAATTGATACTAGTATATTTTGAAGTACTAATTCGCAGTGTCTATTAGTCAAAAAAGAAAACTGATCTTAATCTCCCAACACTGATTTAAGATACAATTGGCTACATTATTTTAACACGACTAAAAATCTATTCGTTTAAAAATTTGATTACCAATTAGGCAGCAGTTGAGGTAGGGAGACGAGAAATGAGTAATGAGTAATTAATTCCTAACTTTAGCTAGAGACGAGGCTGAAACAGACTCCTAAATCCCAACTTTGTAATTACAAACCCTCAGGATAATCACGACTTGGCTCTACTAATGAAAACCAAACACGGTCAGAGCGAACAGAACAAGTACAGTACCTAGAACTAGAATCAGAAACAAATCCGTAATGCATGCACCTGTGAGGCTGCTGCAATTTCCAGGGGAGAGCACCTAATATCACTTTGCAGGACTTGTCAGCTTCTTTGTAAAGATAACCATTGGCTCCTCCTGCAGTGATGCCTGCATTGTTCTAAGAAAAACACCACAAGTTCCGGACAAGAGATGAAAATCACAACCGAGTGGGATGGTGAAAGTAGTTATTAGCATAGAAAAGACTAAGAGGCATTACCTTATTCAAGAAGCTCTTCATAGTTCGACTAACAGTGAGAGTATCACGCGACGATAGCTCGAGGAAAGGATAGTTCCCATCTTCTACATGAGTTTCAAGAAGAACAACACTAGCTTTTATATTCTCCTCATGTAATCTAAGCTAATATTTAGACATTTGTTTATTTGTTTTTAATGATGGAATACATACTACTGAATAAAAAAGCAAAAGAAATGCATAGTGGGCATATAATTCCATTTGAGTAAATTTTAATATTAAATGTATATCATATAAGGTTCGTAAAAAGTATGGAATTTAATTGGAAATATTTTCGTTTATGTTTTCTATTGATAAAAATATTCAGAATTTTATTTTCAACACACAATTTTTAAAAAACGCAAACAAAAAAATATGATAAGTTAAGAATACATACTAAAACTAAAAGAATTTTCCATTTAGGTGGAAACTAAAAAGTAGGCACACGTTAAGCTATTTTTGCTAATATCATACATTTTATGAATATTATGTGGAGTTGACAAAGATTGTGAATATCTAAAAACAAAAAGTGTATTTAATATTGTAAAATGTTCTGTTTAGGCATTTCATCTGTTTTTTCTTTCGCCGAAATAATTTGTTAAATTTACTAACCATCCGTTGTATGTATAAAACAAAGTTCATGGTGTGGTAATGCTTTCTTCTATGATTTTGTATATCGTATATGATAGTGTTTTTCAAATATGAAAAAAAAAAAAAAAAACTGGTTTTAAATAAACCATCATTGTTGATTTCAAATACGAAAACACAAATCAAAACCCTGTTATTTTATAAATAATTAATAACACAAACACACAAACCACGATTATTTTATAAAATTTGGTTATGAAATGTCAGTCAATTAAATAAATAGTATGCTATCAGATTTTGAGTGTGGTTATTATGCTCTGTAAACCAACTACTAAATAGGTATTGGAATATAATGCAGGAGGATATCGAACAGAATATTGCTTGCTTATAAAGCAATACAGTTAAATTAATAATTATTAATTCAATGGTATGAAGTTGTAATTTTTGAAGAAAACAAAATCACTACAAAAAAAGACTGGATTGCATCACTTAAATTATATCACAAAGATAAGTGATATTAGTTTGAATTATTTATTAATAAATGATGCAGAATATTCACTACAAGAAAACACGTCCTTTACTAGGACGGGTTTTCCTCGTTATTTCCTAGTAAAGAGCCCTTTACTAGGAAATAGCGAGGAAACGTGTTTCGTCGAAAGACGTTCATCGTAAAGACTATTTTCCTCGTAAAGGCCTAGCTAATTTACGAGGAAAGTTTTCCTCGTAAAGCCGTGGAAAACATTTCCTCGTAAACTCCACGTAGACTTTCCTCGTAAGGGCGTAGTAAAGTACTTCCTCGTAAACTCGTAGTAGACGTTTTACGAGGAGTTTGCTAGGAAAGTTTACGAGGAATTTACCTCGAAACCTTTACGAGGATTTTACTTCGAAACTATTTTTTCCTATTAAAAAAAAATAATTATAAATTAAAATTATATATATTTAAAAAAATTAAAAAAATAAATAAAAAAATATTTATAAATAACTAATAATATACAATAATAAGTTTTAAAATTCAT
>CAKOAT010230710.1:1391-14518 GCA_932364175.1 Eruca vesicaria subsp. sativa | reverse complement strand
TGTTTGATCAAGCTTATAGCTGTTTTTTTTGGTGTGTTTCAAATGAATCACATAAGGTGGTATTTATAGAAAATTTTGAATCTGAGCATTTACTAGGAAATTGCTAGGAAAAGTAGGTACAAAACATGTGTTTTATTTAAATTCGATATTTCCTATCTAGTTCCTCCTAATTTCGTAGTAAGAAATTATTTCCTCCTAATTTCGTAGTAATATTTTACTACGCTTTTACGAGGAAAGGGTTTACAACGGCCTTACGAGGAAAAGTACTTTTTCCTCGTAATCTCCTCGTAAATCTACTAAGGTCTTACGAGGAAAGTGTTTCCTCGTAAGTTTTCGAGGAACTTACGAGGAAATTTGCTTTCCTCGTAATCTCCTCGTAAATGCTTAGTAAATTTACGAGGAAGAATTTTCCTAGTAAAATTTCCTAGTTAATGCTTTGTTTTCTTGTAGTGATTTGTTTCAGTATCAGTTATAATAAACGATGTTTTTAAAATCTATTTGACATCATTTTCATTGTGATTGATACAAATCTATCCTAGTTTACATCATTTCAAATAATTGATACAAAATATAAATTTACATCACGTAAATAACTGATACATGTATTAATTTGTGTTAATATCACTTAGAGAAATGATATAGAATAACATTATTTATAATAAACGATGCAAATTTGATATTAAATATACATTAGTTTAAAATATATTAGTATATGTAGTACATTTTTAATACATTTGATGATGCAAAAGCTTATTTTTATAAATTAGAATATTCAATATTGATTATATAAAAAATTATATATTTACTGGGTATCTTACAAAAAGTTCTGATTAAATAATCAAGCTGAAAAATATAATTGTGAAAAATATATATAACTGATTTGTTACATCAAAGTATATGTAATTGATTATAAATATGTAATTATTCCAAAAATCTAGATAAAAAACAGTTTATGGGAAAATTGTACTCCAAATAAATTCGAAATAAATGCTAATAGTTAACTAAATTTTATGGCTTTGTTTTTAGTTTGTTAAGAAAATTGTTTGGCATTAAAAATAAATATATTTTTGATACAGAAAAATTAAGTTAAATATATTTGTTACCACAAATATAGTGATCTCTTTTTTTATCTCACATTTTTTTATCAGAGCAAAAACTTCTCTCACAACCCACAAGACCACAACACTTAAAAAACTTTTTAACCAACGTTTTCAAAGTTGGAATCTGATGACTGATCATCTTCTACTCCTCTTCAAAAAACTTCAGAGAATTTATTGCTTTGTATTACTTACTACGTGTTTCCTTTAATTTCTTCACCTGTTTGTTTCTATTTGCTATTTGGAATGGTATTTACATTTCTAACAATCATTGAGAGATTAAAGTGAAGATATGGTAAACTTAGTCAATGAAGATATACTTCAACGTTTCTACGGGAGAAATATAAGAGGTATTTTAAAATTATATGCTATTAATAGTTATAAATAAATATTCTCAAACAGCAATAATCAAAGGTCTTATGGAATTTTTTTTTTTTTAAATTTTTACAGGAATATGTATCTTCAAATATGTTGATATTCAAATCTTCATCATGAACAATCTACAATCCATGGCAGAAATAAAGCATGTGATCTTACAAGAAAGAACAAAAGCTGTGTTGTTTTGACATGTGTTGTTTTCTTTTTTTTTGTAAATTATTTGTAAATCGTCATATAGATTCTGCAAAATATAATGAAAGTTTTTCTGAAATTTTTTTTTTGTTCTGTAACTGAAACTAAATTGATATTGGAAAAGATATTGTTTGTTATGTAAACTATCATTAGTTAAAAATAATAATTAGGATACTTATACAATAAAATAAATTTATTATTAATAAACAAAAATTATATTGACGTAATTATTAAAAGTATTATAAGTATTATTATAACTTATATTAATTTTAACATCAATTATTCCTAACTGAAATAAATATTTAACATCAATTATGAGTAATGATGTAAATTGTAACATCATTTATTAACAATTGACACATACTAACATCACTTAAAATAATTTATGGAAATATTTGTTATTTTTTACATCAATTATGAACAAAATGATTCAAATTATTTGCATCACCAAAAACTAAGTCATTTATTTAAGTGATGTAAAATACTTTTACATCATTTATAAGTAATACAAATATATAAAATAAATGATTTAAACTAGTCTTTTTTTTTGTAGTGAATTGTATTTCATATTTGTACTTCTATTTTAATAGTTTAGATAACTCATTGATTGTACATTATAATTCCAAATTATTGTACTTGTGATTGTAGAAATGTTACTGATGCAAACTTTTTAAGTTTTAAGCAAACATAAATTCAACAAAACACCATTTCACTCCATCCAATCCCACATGTATTGAATATTAAAAAAAAAAACAAAATCCAAACAATTAATTTCAAATCTATTAATAATAGTAATCTCAATTAATGTCACCGATAGTGAATTCCATCTAATTGAAAGGTTATGTTTTCCTATTGCAAATATAAATTCAAAAAATATCTAAAATGTTTTTTTGTAACGGAACTTTTTTTTTTGAAATAGTGCATCTATTTAAATTTAGTTACTCTTAAAAATAGTTGATCTTTATATGACAAATGTGTTTTTTTTTTTGGAAATGATGCATCTATTCAAATATAATAAAAATGTATCATTTAAAATAATTACCTATAATTAGATAGTTATGACTATTCATATAAATAACTAATTCTAATTTGAAAATTTGTGACTATGCACTATCTTTAATTTGAATGTTGTGACTTTTCATAAAATAACTATTTTAACTTGAAACAATTGTGACTATTTACTACCAATAATTTGAAAGTTATGACTGTTTATTAAAATAACTAAATCTAACTTAAAAAGTTGTAATTATACATATAGAACTTTGAAAATATATAAGTAGTATATGTCATGAGTTTTTCCAAGTAAAAGTTTCACTAATCTAAAAAAATAGTGAAGAATAAACGTTATTTCTAACAAAACTATAATTTTGGTTATCTTTATTCCATGAATACATAATTTATGTTCTATAATTTGACACACTTAAATTATATAAGAAGGTTTGATAGCGACACTTAGATTACATCCGTTACAATGACTGTACATGATACAAGTTTATTGTCGGCATAATTAACATTTTATGCATGAATTGATGATTTGCATGTATTAGGAAATTCTGATGCTGGATTAGAAAATAAAAATTATGTTGCTTAAACATAATACATTTATTTAAGTGTACATTCATAACCATGTATATAAGAACGTCATCTGAAAATTTTGGCATTTAAGTTTCCAGATTTTTTTTTTTTTAAATCTGAAAATATTGTTTGTTGTTAGTTTAAGGTTCTGTAAACTTTCACACATAAACGAAAACGTGCAATGGTTGTATAAGTGCCTGGAATTTTTTTTCTTTTGATCTCGAATTTTTCTGATGGTAATGCATTGAACGATTGCTTTGTCTTACAAATAAAGTTCATACAAAAGTGTTTTACAAAGAATACATAAATGCGCTTCATGGAATTTTTTTTGTTCACATGTGCATGCGGAATGAAAAATGTTTTGCGTGCATGCGATTAATTACTATAAATTTTTTTGTAACAATTATAATTTTGTTGGTGAAAGTCATAGTTAATTCTGTGAAAAATTACTAGATATATTTTTATATGAAAATACCATTTAAATTGTTCAAATGTGACAAATAAAAGAATGGTCACTAATTTTTTAATTATTTGATAAACAATTATGGTTTATGAAAGAATTAAAATGATTAATCAATAATTAATTATATGATTATGTGTTTCATATATTTTCTAAGAATCCATGTAGTTAAATAATATTAATAAAATATCAATATTAATACAGAAAGAAAATTCATAATTTTTTGGGAATCCAAAACATGTCAAAACTTGTGTCTTTGTATCCCTAAGTATTGAATTATTAAATTATTCGATTAAAAATTAGAACTGACGTCCATGTACCATGAGCATAAGTTCAGTACATTAATATAAATTTTAAATCTGGTTAGGTATTTTTAAACAAAACTAAAGATGCCTACATATAACATTTATTGAACAATTTGATCTTTTTATATGGGTTTATCTACATATTTCAAGATAAATTAAAAATATAGTATTTTTATTTTAATGAATGATGCCTCATGCACTGATATAGTATCAAGAATAAAGAGTTTTGAGACCTTTGGTGCTTCTATTTTACAGTAAATGAAGTTTTAATTGGGGTTAGTCCACATTATAGGTGGTATATGAAGTTTACCTATATATATATATATATACTTAGAATGTGATTAGGTATTTTTAGACAATACTAAAGAGACTAAATATTATAGATAACATTTATCATAAAATTCAATCTTTTCGAAAGGATTAACCCACAAAATTCAAGATCAGTTTTAAAATATGGTATTTTTGTTTTAGTGCCTAGCTGCATCATGCAATGATATAATATGAATATTAAAGAGGTTTAATACGTTAGGTGTTCTCGTTTCTCTAGAAAATAGAGATTTTATGGGGGTTAGTTAACTAATTAGAACGTATCTGAATTTAAAAAAAATACTCATTTAGAAATTTGAAATGATGTCCATGTACCATGTAAATATGTTTAGCATATATGAATATAATTTATAGTGTGGTTAGATATTTTAAAGCAACATTAATGAGGGTAAAATTTATTATATGTAGAATTTATTGAAAAAATATATTTTCGTAAAATAAATTATAAAATATTGTATTTTGTTTTAATGCATAATTTAATCATGCAGTGACATGTGATGAAAATTACATAGGTCTGAGACCATATTTTTCCATGTTTCTATAGAAATTCAATAATTTATAGGCATTAGTCCACATAATTAAGTGGAATATGAAGTTTTATTAAATTACTCATTAAAGTATTAGAAATAATGGCCATGTATCATGAAAATAAGTTTCACACACATTAGTAAAAATGTATAATGTGACTAGGTATTTTTTAATCAACATGAAATAGCTTAAACTTCAATATATAGCATTTATCAAAAAAATCGATCTTTTTGTAAAGGTTAATCTACAGATTTCAAGATAAATTAGAAAATACAGTATTTTTCTTTTAATGCATAGATGCATCTAGCACATATATAGGATGAAGATCAAGAATATATGACGTTTTTGTTGTCCCAATTTCTCTACATTATAGAGATTTTATAGCGTTTAGTTCTTCGATTTACGTGGTTTGTGAAGTTTTATTAAATTACTTGTTGGAAAATTATAACTGATGCCTATGTACCATAAAAATAAATTTATGATACATTAGTATAAATTTTTAATGTGGTTAGATATTTTAAACAAAACAGGCTAAACTTAAGTACAAATAGCATTTATCGGAAAAATGGATATTTTTTGTAGGGGTTGGGTTAACCCACAGATTTCTAATAAATTTGAAACTATGATTTTTTTTTGTATTTATGCATAGATTCATCCAATATTTATATAGGATGAGTATTAAAGATTTTTGATAGTTTAGTTGTCCAAATTTCTCTAGAAAATAGAATTTTTCTAAGGTTTAATTCATTGATTTTTGTGGTATATGAAGTTTATTAAATTCTTCGGTTGAAAATTAAGACTTATGTCCATGTACCATGAACGTAAGTTTTTTACATTACTATAAATTTTGAATGTTGTTAGTTATTTTTAAACAAAACTAAAGAGGCTTATATATAACATTTATCATAAAAGTCGATCATTTTGTAGGGTTTAACCCACATATTTCAAAATAAATTAGAAAATATAGTATTTTTTTTAATGAATTTTTGCATCATGCACTGATATAGTATGAAGAATAAAGAGAGTTGAGACTTTAGATGTTCATGTTTCTCCGGAAAATAGAATTTTTATAGGGGTTAGTTCACTTATTATGTGATAATGAAGTTTAAGTAAATTACTCATTGGAAAATTAGAAATGATCATTTACCATGAAAATAATTTTAGCATATATATATATATATATATATATATATATATATATAAATTTGGAGTGTGGTTAGGTATTTTTAAAAAACACTAGAGAGGTTAAATAGTATAGATAGTATTTATAAAAAAATTCTATCTTTTTCGTAGAGGTTAATCCACATATTTCTAGATAATTTAGAAAATATGGAATTTGTGTTTTAATGCATATATGCATCATGCGATGACATAGTATGAATATTAAAGAGGCTTAAGATCTTACGTGTTCATATTTCTCTAGAAAATAAAGATTTTACAGAGGCTAGTAAACTAATTAGGACAAATCTGAATTATAAAAACAAATACTCATTGGAAAATTATAAATGATGTCAATGTACCATGTAAATATGTTCATCATACATTAATATGCATTGGAGTGTGGTTAGTTATTAAAACAAAGTTATTAATGAGGCTAAACTTTAGTATATATAAAATTTATTGGAAATAAATCGATCTTTGCGTAAGATAAATTAAAAAAATATAGTATTTTGGTTTAATGCATAACTTCATCATGTAATGACAAGTGATGAAAATTAAAGAGGTCTCAGATCTTATTTCTCTCAATTTCTCAAGAAATTATTTATTAAAATATTAGAAAAGGTGTCGATGTACCATAAAATAAGTTTAAAATACATTAATATAAATATATAATGTAATTATGTAATTTTTAGTCAACATGAAAGATCTTAAACTTCAGTAATTATCATTTATTAGAAAACTCGATTTTTTTAGGGGTTAATGCATAGATTTCAAGATAAATGATAAAAATATGGTATTTTCTTTTAATGCATAGATGTATCCAACACATATAGATGCTGAAGATCAAGGATGTCTGACATCTTTATTGTCCTAATTTCTCTAGAATATAACGATTTCATAGACCTTAGTTCTTTGATTTATGTGGTATATGAAGTTTATTAAATTACTCGTTGAAAAATTATAACTGATGTCTATATACCAAAAAAAAAGTTTAGGATACATTAGTATGATTTTTTTTTAATGTGGTTAGATATGTTAAACAACACTAAAGAAGTTAAACTTAAGTACAAATAGCATTTATTAAAAAAAATCTCAATCTTTTCGTATGGATTAACCCACAAATTTCAAGTTAAATTAGAAATTTTTTTTATTTATTTATGCATAGCTGCATCCAGCACTGACATATGATGAATATCAAAGAATTTTGATCTATTTATTGTTCAAATTTTTCTAGAAAATAAAGATTTCATAGCTCTATATCTACCACTGATATAGGAAAAGTATAATTTTATAAAAGATACAATAATAAAGAAACAAATGCATGTGTAATTTACTAAAAAAATTTGTTAGTGGAAAAAATATGTTAACGTTGTCATATAATCATATTTTGACTATACATATATTTTCACATGGCTTCAAATAAATTATGAATATATTTATAATTTCAAATAACTTACAAAATAGTAATAAGATATTGTACACATGTTCAAATGACTTTGTTGAAAAAAATAGTATTTTTGTAAAAATATAAATTATAAAGTATGGTACATTTATTTTTATAAATGAATCGCACAGATTCTTTACCTAATATAGATAAAAACAAAATATCAAATCAAAATAAAAATCAAGTATCTTCTTCCTCATCTTCATCATTTACAATAAATTCAAATAGTGATAATGTGTCTTCTTCATCATCAATTTCATATTCCAAAAATGTCAATAGTTGATGTTAATAAACATTAATGGTCATGGTACTCTAATATGAGAGACAATATAAATAATTTACCATGTTCATAAATTTCATATCACTTTAACAACTTTCTACTACATATCAGAATTTACACATTTAAAAAAAATATTTGTTAGAATCTGCGATCTAATGCTAAAGGGGGACATTGAAATCACTGTTGTGATAGAAAGACTAAGTAGATTATAAGCCATTGCTAAGAAATAGCTATACCTATGAATATTATCTTTTCAGAATTGAAAAATGTTTAAGCTCTCAAAATTATCCATATCCAATGATGGTTATCAAAATATTGATTGAGCTATATAAATACGTGGTGGTTAGACTTTACATTATATGTATTTAAAATCCAGTTTAATAAGTTGCTCTATCCGGTTTGATTTGGTTATACGTTCCGGTTTATATAATTATATTGGTAAATAATGAATTACACACACAAAGCACAACAAACGTCACTGACACCGAAACAAAACCAACGTTCGGTGTAAATAGAAAATTAATAGAACTTTCACGAGAGAAAAAGAAGCATGCAGAAGAAGATGGAGACAATGAGATTAGAGAGGATCAAACTAAAAGCAATAAAAAAGAGAGAGATGAAGAATCTTAAAAGCCAAAAATCATTAAAATAAGATCAGAGAATAACTAAGTGCGAAGCAATCTCCTCTTTAACTTTACTGTCGATATTACTAATCAATCTCAGAAGCAGAGCACTCTCTGTTCTGTTTTCACAAAGGATCTCAAATAAAACCATTGTCCAGCAATCGATTCGCCTGAGGCATAGGAGAATAATGGGGTTTCTCTTTGGTTTGTTCATAGGAATCGCAGTTTCTATTGGTTTGGTCGTCGCATTTGCACGCTATTCTCATGTCAGATCCACTCGTCGAGCTGAATTGGTTAATATTTTTTTCTTTATGATTTTTTTTCTTTTGTTTGTGATGGTTTGCATGGAGATATATAATGAATAAGTAAGAGAGAACGTAATATATTGATAGGCGAGAACCATTGCTGCATTTGCAAGAATGACAGCAGCAATGGTTCTCGCCTATCAATATATTACGTTCTCAATGCTGCATTATTGCTGCATTTGCAAGAATGACTGTTCAAAAAAAAAAAAAAAAAAAAAAAAAAAAAAAAGAATGACTGTTCAAGATTCAAGAAAACTTCTCCCTGGAGAGTTCTATCCTTCTTGGGTTATATTTTCACAGAGACAAAAGTTGAGCTATTCTACTTACTTATTATTTACATTATCTCTTTTACTTCGATTATTAATATGGATGATATATAAATGGAGATTGATACTTGACCTTGATAAAATTGCAGTTAAATTGGCTTAATCTTGAACTTGAAAAGATCTGGCCTTATGTAAACGAGGTAACTTTTAATCATGTTTACACCATCTATCTTATTAAAATGCATTAGCTTTTTTAATCTTTGATATATCCTATGCTTACACATGTATATAGGCAGCTTCTGACCTGATTAGAAGTAGTGTGGAACCAGTTCTTGAACAGTATACACCAGCTATGATAGCATCTCTCAAGTTCTCTAAATTAACACTAGGGACTGTGGCTCCTCAGTTCACAGGTTGGTGCTGTTGGTTGCTATAAATAAGTTGAGTACATTTAACAAATTATACTATTAGTGTTGGTTTGAATGAGTTTACCCGTAATTTGGCTAATACAAATGACCTGCAGCTAAAACATTTGGCGTAAATGGAGGATTATGTCAAGATGTATCATTTTAGAAAATCTTGTTCATGTAGCTGTTTTGCTTAAATCATGTGATTTAGAGAAAAAAAGTCGTAACCAGCAACTGTTCATGCATGTAGGCTAAGTACATGTGATCTAGAGAGAAAATGTCGAAAGCAAGTTTTGAAATGTTCCTATAGAAGTTTTGTAGATGCGGGTTGAATTTTACCCACCATGCATTTGTTTTGCTTAGTTTGTAAATTGCATTGATAAGACATTTGAAAACCGTCGTGCTGCTCACTCATTTTCAGGAGTGTCCATCTTAGAAAGTGAAAGTGGACCTAATGGAATTACGATGGAACTTGAAATGCAATGGGACGGTAATCCAAAAATCGTGTTGGATATCAAAACTTTACTTGGTGTGGCTTTACCGATTGAGGTAACTCACTAGTCAGCACCTGTCCTAAGTTTTAAATGGCCAGAAGCAAAATAAAATAGAAAGACCAACACTACAAGAAAACTAAGAAGTTACTAGAAAATTTTACTAGGAAAATAATTCCTCGTAAATTTACTACGAACTTACTTCGATTTTACGAGGAAACAAGTTTTCCTCGTAAGATCCTCATACATATACGAGAAACATATTTCCTCGTAACACCGTAATAAGCTTACGAGAAAATTACGTGACAAAAGTCTATTTCCTCGTAAGCTTGTAGTAAGTTAATTTCCTCGTAAAGTCCTAGTAAAGTATTACTACGAAATTAAGAGGAATAGATTTGTTACTACGAAATTAGGAGGAACTGGATATGAAATATCGAATTTAAATCAAAAACGTGTTTTGTACCTATATTTCCTAGCAATTTCCTAGTAAATGCTCAGATTCGAAAATTTCTATAAATACCACAATTGTGATTCATTTGAAACACACCAAAAAATAATCAACTATAAGCTTGATCAAACACAAAAACGTGTTTCCTCGTCAAGTCCTAGTAAAACATTACTACGAAACTAAGAGGAAATGTTCTTTTCCTCGTAATTTCGTAGTAAAATTTTTCCTCGTAAAGTCCTAGTAAAACATTACTACGAAATTAGGAGGAAATGTTCTTTTACTTCTAATTAGCGAAGAACTTGTTAGAAAATAACTATTTTAAATCTAAAACGTGTTTTGACTATAACTTTCCTCACAATTTCCTAGTAAATGTTCAGATTCGAAAATTTCTATAAATACCACCATTTCTTATTCATTTCAAACACACCAAACAAATAGAAAACACTCAATTCATAACTGAAAGGAGTTCACAGTTAACAGAATAGTTTCTTATCAACTCGGCATAGCTTTTCCTCAAAGAAATAGCTTGGGGCTTTTCCTCAGGTAGATAGTTCGAGGAAAGCTATGCGGGGTTCATAAAAACCGTTCCGATGATTGTATACTTCTTTTAGTTTTTTTTTTTTTTTTTGATTTGGGGTTTAAGAAGATTTAGAGGTATAAGTTATGGAAGTTGGTATAGGTTTAGGTTTTAAGGTTTAGGGAATTTATATTAGGTGGTTAGTTTAGGGAATTTATATTAGGTTGTTTAGTTTTGAAAATTTGGGGTTTAGGTGTAGAAGAGGTTATAAGTTAAGGAAGTTGTGGTTTGGTGTTTGGGGTTTCGAGTTTAGGGATTTACAAACCCCATCCTCGTAAAACCCTAGTAAAAAAAAACACGGGACTCGCTGTTTCCTAGTAAATTCCTAGTAAAATGTTTCTTCGTAAAGTCCTAGTAACAGAATTACTAGGACTTAACGAGGAAACCTAAACGCGGGACTCGCGATTTCCTCGTAAAGTCCTCGTAACCCTAAACGCTGGACTAGTTATTTCCTCGTAAAATTACGAGGACCTTACGAGGAAACCAAATTCCCTATATAAGTCGAGTCATCCGATTTCTCTCATTTGTAGCAATCTTCTCTCAAAAACCTCTTAAGGTAATATCTAATTCCTAGTTAAGTGATTAGATTAGGGAATTTAGATTAGGTGGTTAGTTTAGGGAATTTAGATTATGTTGGTTTAGTTTTTTTTAACTGTTTTTTTTTAAATGATACTAGTATATCAATGATACTAGTTGTCGAGCCGGGATGACGACTTCGTTCGTCAATTTAACGAGGATGTTCGTAGTTTAGTTTTTTTTTTCTTTTTAATTGTATATGAATTTAAAACTTAAATATTTAGTTATTTATAAAATATTTTGTTATTTCTTTTTTATTTATAATTTGGATTCTTTAATTTTTTAAAAATATATTATTTATATTTATTTTAATTAATTTTTTTAATAGGAAAAAATATTTCGAAGTAAATTCCTAGTAAAGCATTACTAGGAAATTACGAGGAAAGTGGAAAAATATTTCGAAGTAAATTCCTAGTAAAGCATTACTAGGAAATTACGAGGAAAGTGAAAAAACATTTCGAAGTAAATTCCCAGTAAAGCGTTACTAGGAAATTACGAGGAAAGTGCTTACTACGACTTTACGAGGAAACTGGTTACTACGACTTTACGAGGAAATGTGTCTCCACGCGTTTACGAAGAAATTGTTCCTCGTAAATTTACTAGGAAATTACGAGGAAAAAGGCTTTACGATGAACGATTTACGACAAAGCGCATTTCCTCGTAATTTCCTAGTAAAGGATCATTTAGTAGGAAATTACGAGGCAAACCCGTCATAGTAAAACTTGTGTTTTCTTGTAGTGCAAGTTTTAAATGGCCAGAAGCAAAATAAAATAAAAAGACCAAATTAAGAATCGAACCTAAGAGCTCTTCGCATTACTAGTGATATATAAACCACTACACTAAGGATAGTCTACTAAATAAAAGACCAAAATCTATTAATAAAATTTGAAGTGCAGAAGCTAATGCTTCACTGCATACCTTCCCCTCAGGATCGCCACTGTACTAGTTAAGCTTTCACTACAAGAAAACAGCAGGATACCGACGGCCAAAACCGTCGGAAATCCGTCGGAATACGCGTATTCCGACGAAACTGTGACGAAGTTGTTCGTCGGTATCATTTTGTCGGAAAAAAAAAATTCGTCGGAAATCCGTGACAATTTCCGACGAATTCCGACGAATTCCGAGAGACTGTAATTCTGACGAACTACCGACGACACTTCGACGGACACCGTCATCAGAAATCCATCGGTATATGTCGAGAGAAATCCATCGGTTTATTCCGACGAACTATGTCGTCGGTATATTCCGACGAAATATGTCGTCGGAATTTTCGTCGGAATATTCCGACGACTTAGTTCGTCGGTATATTCCGACGAACATAAGTCGTCGGAATATTCCGACGGATATGGTCGTCGGAATAAACCGATGAGAATTGTCGTCGGAATATTCCGACGACCAATGTCGTCGGAATATTCCGACGACCAATGTCGTCGGTAAGTTTGATTTATTTTTTTTTTTTAAAAAATTTATATTAATTTTTCATTTTATAATTTTCGTTTTAAATTCGTAAATAAATGTAATTTAAAATTAAAAACTTATAATATTATAGAATTTAAGTTTACACAACTGATAATAAAAAAAAACATTCAGAAAGTTTTAAACACACAAAAAGACAACTAAGAACCCGAAGGAAACAAACGATCTAGCCTCGCCAATATGTCGAGGTTCGTTTGCTTTTGATCCGCCA
>CAKOAT010230709.1:902109-920706 GCA_932364175.1 Eruca vesicaria subsp. sativa | reverse complement strand
ATAAGCATATTCCTTAGGAGATAAGGATTACAACAATAAAGGGGATGATTATCCTAATCCTATAATGATTAGGATAACTACAACATATGGATAAATACAAGGGAGGATAGTGACTGATGCTTGGCCGCCTGGTATGGTACTGATGTGGTCTGGTCCATTTCCGGATATGTCCCAACCACCATCTTCATTTCTTAACAAGAAACATCTTATGATATCCCTACAAACACAAGTAAAAATAATAATTTTAACAAAAAAATGAATTAAAAATACTAAAGTTGACTTTTTGGTGTCTAAATTGTAAATTTAAGTTGACTTGAGCTTTACTGTCTCCTCCTTTGAGTAATAGATGACGTGCGGAGTACGTTACTGAAAGTTCATATATTTTATTTCCAGGAAAATGGGAGAGGAGCAAGTACGTGGGAGTATCACTCGTCGGAAAAACATTAGCCATAATGGGTTTCGGAAAAGTCGGAACAGAGGTGGCAAGACGAGCCAAGGGACTCGGCATGAACGTTATCTCCCACGACCCTTACGCTCCAGCAGACAGAGCCAGAGCTCTTGGTGTCGAACTTGTCTCCTTCGACCAAGCTATCTCCACCGCTGACTTCATCTCCCTACACATGCCGTTAACTCCCGCCACCAAGAAGGTTTTCAACGACGAGACCTTCTCCAAGATGAAGAAGGGAGTTCGTCTCATCAATGTAGCTAGAGGCGGTGTCATCGATGAGGATGCGTTAGTTAGGGCTCTTGACTCTGGTGTTGTGGCTCAGGCAGCTTTAGATGTGTTCTGTGAGGAGCCACCATCTAAAGAGAGTAGATTGATTCAACATGAGAATGTTACTGTCACACCTCATCTTGGAGCTAGCACCAAAGAGGCACAGGTACATTACATACATACACTTAGGCCTGCAGGTTCGGTTATGTAGTTCGGTTCAACTAAAATCCCACCGTATTGAACCGGAAAAATATTCGGTTTAGTTTGGTATTCGTTTTTTTTTATAAAAAAAATTATGGAAACTAACCCAAATTTTTGGTTCAATTATATTTCGGTTAAAAATTTAGTTAAAGTAGGTTAAATTCGGGTAATTTCAGTTAGTTCGGTTTGAAACTGGTTAACAAATATTTTTTTTTTTGAACAATCAAACTAACCGATTACTGAACCGAAAACCGAAGTTGTTTTAAGAACCTGGCGAACTGAACAAAACTCATAACCAAACTAACCGAATTATCCAAAAATTCAGATTTTAATGTACCTCTTGTTCTTGACCTTATTAGGAAGGTGTAGCCATAGAGATAGCAGAGGCTGTAGCAGGGGCATTGAGAGGAGAGCTATCAGCTACTGCAGTCAACGCTCCAATGGTTGCTCCTGAGGTTTTATCCGAACTGGCTCCTTACATTGTCTTAGCTGAGAAGCTTGGAAGGTTAGCTGTGCAGCTAGCATCTGGAGGTAAGGGAGTACAGTCCATTAAGGTTGTGTACCGTTCAGCTCGTGACAGAGATGACTTGGACACTAGACTACTCCGTGCTATGATCACAAAGGGAATCATTGAACCCATCTCAGACTCTTATGTCAACCTGGTGAATGCTGACTTCATAGCCAAGCAAAAGGGTCTCAGAATCAGTGAGGAACGAACCGTGGTTGAGTCATCACCAGAGTACCCTGTTGACTCCATCCAAGTTCAGATTTCTAACGTGGAGTCCAGTTTCGCTGGTGCTGTCTCTGATGGGGGAGCTATAAGTATTGAAGGGAAGGTGAAGTATGGAGTTCCGCATTTGACTTGCGTTGGTTCGTTTGGTGTGGATGTGAGCCTTGAAGGGAATCTGATACTGTGCAGACAGGTGGATCAGCCAGGGATGATAGGGCAAGTAGGTAACATACTTGGAGAGCAGAATGTGAATGTGAGTTTCATGAGTGTTGGAAGAACGGTTGTGAGGAAACAAGCTATCATGGCGATAGGAGTTGATGAAGAACCAGAGAAGAAGGCACTTGAGAGGATTGGTGGTGTCTCTGCGATTGAAGAGTTTGTGTTTCTGAAACTATGAAAGTTTGATGGAATCACAGTGTGGCGTCTGAGAATAATCTGTGACCCGGATTTAAGGTGTTTTGTCCAGTGGTCAAGCTGTAGAAAAATGTGTGGGATTGTGATTGAATGTGAGTCTCTTGGTACTTTGTGATTGTTTTGGCATTCTTATGATATGTGATGATGCTTTTGGTTAATGTTGTTTATTGATATCCATTAATATGATCTGTAACCACTATTTTGATATATGAACTTAGCATTAAGTAAGCTTAAAGATCTGATAAACACTTACATATATGATGTAATCCAAGAAGCCTATTTTTATAGCATAAATCAAAATTGTTGGGAGTAATAGATTACAGTAACAAGATAGGCTTATACAAATTTGCCTATCTCAGTATGTATTTAGCCGGTGCTACCAGATAGCTCACCGGAGTAGGCACTACCATACGATGCAGAACCAGTTGGTGTCTGTGATGATGTGGAGATCCCTCGCGCCTTGCGCATTTGCCTTAGTCTGAATACATCTGTAGGTAAAGGCTGGCTTTGTATGGAGGTAGTATCATCGTCTTCTTGCCCTGTCAAGAGAGAGATTTAGATAACTCACTTCCATGAGCCAATATTATTTACGCGTGGACATAACTATGGGCAAAAAGAGATCTTACTATCTGAACCTTTTCTCTTTGTAGCTCTTCTGTCTCTTGGCAATCTTTGAGATCCACCTCGGTTTGGACCTGAGGGATCATTTTGACTTGGAACATTGCCTTTAGCAGCAAAACCCTGCTTGGCAGTTTGACCTGTTGGTAAGTCACTCTGCAAACATATTGAAAGAACAACATCCACATTGGGTGTTGGGCCGTCAACATGAGGCAAGTTAGCTAAAAAAGCTAACAATGCAGGTGGAGTAGTCTTTGGTATTTCATCATATGTGCTGGCTGAGCCATGAGTTGCAGTTGCTGTCACATTACTTGGAAAAGTGTTTGACGCAGAAGCTGCTACTGGTTTTACAGAACTAGAAAACTCTACAATCAAATCATGGATGGTTCAGATTTAGTTCACAAGTCACATTCATCTTGCAGCCAAAATGATTCTACAAACTGAATACCTGATTTCTTTGTCGGGTCATAGACGACCATCTGAGCTGTATCTGGATAAACAACTTTTGATGAAGAAGCTACACTACCTGGCAGTCCACAAGGAGGTTTACTTACATTAGTCATCACCAAATTTTAACATAATCGATACACGACAGTTTAAGTAAAAAAAAACTACAGACCTATAGTGGCAGGTCCATGAGGTAGGTTTGTCTTCTCTACTTTCTTATTCATATTTTTCACAAGCAACTGTAGTGAACACATCAATCAGTTAGAATTGGTACTTACTTAGATGCATCGTCAATAGTTACTCAAGCTAAATGTGATATATATTTGCATGCATGGGACATACCTCTTGCCTGGATAAATGATCAAGCTCTTTCGAAGTGCATGGCCAAAGATCCATGTAACTGTACCGAGAAACAACATCTTGAAGTGAACCATCTAGAGCAGGAGATCCCTCTTCCCCTTTTCCGAAAAGTGCTTCTTTCCTTCTCTGCTCAACCTACAACAAGGTTGTCCAAGTTTAAAAAAAAAAATCTCGTAGTGAACACTATAAAGATACTGTCCTAATTGATTTGACAAATGATTTGAAAGACAGAATTTATAGTAAAGAGTACCTTTAGAATACTAGCAAGATCTCCATATGTTTGCTCAAAATGAACGAATCTATTCCAGACCTGCACAAGATGATGTAAGGAAAAAGTTAATCCTATAATGCAGTTCATAATTGCTACAAGTGAATTAGTTGCTCAGTTATTTTCCTTGTGTCTCTTTTCAGGCTTAAGGGTCTGAGAAACGTAACAGCAAACATCACTATTAGCCTACCTCAGCAGATTCTTCAGTGGGTAGTGTGCTTAAAGCCCGTTCAAATAAAGCTCTGATATTTCTATCATCATTCAGTCTAGTCAAGAAATCTGCATACCTGGAATTCAAAGCAAAACCAAACGGGTTAAAACTTAAAACTGTGTTTAGGGAATGCTTTATGATTGGGAGAGAGAACAAGTTTGAGGATATCTTTTTCTGCGAAGGTCCCCCTAAGGTCTCGTTATTTTCTTCAATAAGAAAGAGTTTCAATCACATGTTGAGAAAAAGAAAAAGGAATTCTTACTCAAGGATGTAAACGGGTTCTGTCATATAGCGTTTCAATCCCTCCTCAAAGATATTATGAGCAGCCTGCGTAAGAATTTAACATATTCATTTTCTGTAAAACTGAATAGAATTTGAAATTAGAAGCCACACTAGTATATTTGTCTTAAAATATTTGTTAATTTTTTTAAAAAAATAATCGAACAACAAAAACACCCCGATATTCAAATCTATTGACTTCATTATCATAAAATTATCATGAACTTGACTGAAGGACCACTACATCAAACTACATCAAACAAAATAGCAGTTCTGAAACATAGACCACAAACCTACCTTTGGATCCTTGTCAAGACAAAAGGCCATTGTAGCAAAAGCAATATACACATGATATGTACAGCTAGGAGATTTTCTAGCTTCTAGAAAGTACTTGCGAGCAGCTTCAACACCCTCAGCCCTCCGGAGAAAACGAAGGAACTGTGAAAGAATATAAAAGCATTATCATAAAAAACGTTTCCGGAGAAAGAAACAATCCAACAATGAAAACCGCAGATATGCTCTTTTATGTCAATTCTTAGCAGTTCAGAGTTCAGAAAGTAGAGTATTCTTACTTGTATTTGTGCCAAAGAGTTTGTGCTAACCCCCAAAATGCTTTCATATAAATTCTTTGCTGACTGCAAAATCATACAACTGTAAGCAAAGAGTATGCGAATAATTGAGAAAGCTCAACCAAGTAGCAAGAATGAAAACCTGAATAGCTCCACGAGCTTCCTCCAACTCAGCATAAGCATATTTCAACGTTTCCGAATCTGTGTGAGTAATGTGAACACTTAAATAAATAAAAAGACTCGCACCATGCAAACAACAGAGAAAGTCGATTTCTAAAGAGTAGATCAAATATAAGATTAAATCTATAGCAAAGAGTAGTAGTCAAACATTCACAAGCAACTAGTTCATAGACAAAAAGATAGATCAGATTTACCAGGAATGGCTTTGAGGGCTCGCTGAAATACTTTGATTGCAGCCTCGGTGGAACCAGATTTTATGTGCCACTCAGCATAGTCATACCACACATCGGGATAGTGGTATAAACACATCAGACACTGTAAAACCAGAGTAATAATCAGCCAATAATGAACGGACCACATTTGGGAAATTATTCCTCCTAAATTTCAGCAAAAGCATTTCACTGTACCTGTTCATAAACATATATAATCCGCTTAGTTGACAAGGCCGTGTCAATCCTTTGAGGGTTTCCTCTGAAAATTACAAGTGTATTAGACGCAGAAGTTTATTATAGCTTTTGATTTTGAAGATACCAGGCGTTCATTAAGTAAAATGGCTAATCAGCTATGTAAGAACATATGTAAACATTGAATGAAGGAACAGAAAAATATAATATTTGGGAGTTTACTTCTCAAAGGTTAAAAACTTCTTCCAGGCCACCCATTGAACTTCTTCCTGCATAAAACCATAAGGTAGTGTGTAATACACCAAAGTGAGCCAATGATGCCCAAAATTGAATAATGAAAAGCTTATAGCTCGGTATGTATTATTATATATCTTCATAGCCTGATCTCATGACGCAAATTTATGCTCACAGTGTATTTTTAGCCAATTTAAGAGTCAATATCTCCAATATTTTCGAATTCAAAAAGAAGACAGATAGATTCAGCAGTCCCAAAAAGAAGCACTGAATGAGAAATGATTTACCTTGGGAGATCCTGTTGGTGGTACAGCAAGCATGTTCCAATCAATGTCTTCAATGTACTTCTTGCGCTCCCTATAGACAGCTCTGGCACTGTTAAACTTTGGTTGATACTCATTTACAAGTCCTTTGGCCTGCTCAAAGGAAAGATTTGATCATACATCAACACGAAAAAAGAAAGAAGTTTGTACCAGCTTCTAATACATTAAAAGGATAAGAAACCACACAAGACTTGTAAAACAAAGGTATACCAATTGACGGTTAACAGAATTCTCGAAGCTCTCATATTCTTTCCAAAGTTGCTCAACGTGGTGAGTAGGAGTTAATATAGCTCTCTGATAAACTTTACGGAGAGAAATCTTCCGTTGCATATCTTCGTGTGGGTTAAGAGCCTGCAAGAAAATCAATCAATTTCTCTGCAATAGCATTTAATTAGAGAATTAAAGGACAAAGTAAGAGTGATATAACGAACCGGAAGCGATTTCAGAAAGGTAATGTACTCGGTCCATATAGGCCCAGATGCTATGTCTGTCCCTGCATATTTATACACATCGAAATAAACGACCATCGTTAAGAGCCATGTTATCTTATGTATTGGCATGTTAAACAGAAACTAGAGCTCTAAATGGATGCAATCATGTCAAGATTCGAACTACAAGACACAAACGTGAAAGAAGTTTGAATGCACACAAGCTCTTATAACTAGCACAAATACACAGAACAGTATCCACTACTGACAATCCAAAAATTCCCCTCTATTTTATCAGACAGGTACACAGGACAGAAATGAAGAAAAAAATAGAGCCAAACTCCTGAAGAGAAGCCATACCAATATAATTAAGCGTAAACTCAAAAGCCTTTGTGGTCTCCTCTTGACCCTCAGCTCCCTTCTTATCATAAACCTTTCTAATGAACCGAATGTAACATTGCCTAAGAAATTAAAATGAGTGAATTAGACTCAAGGAGATGGAAAGCAAACTTGCATTGTACCTAAGCAACAATGAGACAGAAAGATCTTATAAAAACTTTTAAAAAACGAAAGCAATTCATACCAAAGGGGAACTTGAAGACAAGTCAACAAGCAACGACTAAATATCTGTTTGGTAGCATCATCATTGCTCACAGCCATTTGTGCCTCCACATACTGCTTCCAAAACCTCGCCTACACAAATTAAACAGATACCCACTTAATAAAAGAGGAAACTTTACATCACAATCAAACTCCAAAACCACAAGTACACGCCAATGTAAGCCACTAGAAACTTACAGAAGTGGGATACAGTGACAAAAGCTGCTCATAAATCGGCGTCGCCTGTGCAATAGGTAAGTGCTGAAGAAACCAAACAATTGAAAAAAGTCAGAAAATTTTCAATACAAGTATAGTAAAAAACAGAGGAAAGAGTTTGTACCAAGGCTCTCTTGGCTAAACCCTCTGCTTCCTCGACGTTGTACTTATCAGCCATAACCTCCAAAAAACTACAATCTTTGAGCTTTAATCCGATAAACAAGACTTCCAATTCACTCAATGGTGATACAAAGAAAACCCTAATCTGAGATTCAATTCAATCCTCCGCCTATTCTAACCAAAATCTTTCTACTGATTCAACGACATAAGTTTCGCCTCCCAAAAAAGAAGGATCCGTTGTAACTTAGATCGCAAGAACGGTGTTAAAAGTAAAACCCTAATCTGAGTTTCAACAATAAAACAACTCCTCCGACGAGTCTAGCCAAAACACGGTGACCGGCGATTAAACGGAGAGACGTAAAGAAAGCTCGAGTCTTTTTTTTTGTGTGGGTAATGTAATTTTTTTATTTTTCCGCGGTTCACCTGTGGGGTCGGAGTTGGACTGTCTTAAATAAAACAGTAAAAGTCAAAGTAAGGGTGTATTTGTCTTTTTACTATTGTTGTTTTTTCTTGTTTTGTTCTTTCCTTTTCTATTGTTACAGTTATTTTTTTTACTAAGAAAAGAATAAGAGTCTAAAATACCAAAAGAAATTAGAGAAAGTCTTACATTATAAACATAAAAATCTGATTAGTAAATAAGAAGTGATAAATTGAATCATTCTAAAATGTCAAAAATAACCAGAGAAAAATATATATTTTAAAACTAAAAATCTGATTAATAAATAAGAAGTGATAAATTTCATAACTTTAAAATATCGAAAGAATTCATAGAAAGTCTTACATTATGAAACTAAAAATCTGATTAGTAAATAAGAAGTGATATCACAAGTTTAAAACAACCATTAAACTACCTTCTACCAGTTGACATCACAGAAGGTTGTCTTCTTAGTGCCTAAGACTACATTCTTGTTAAATCTGATCTCGAATCAAGGCTTTCTCGTAGAAGGTTGTATTCGTACCAAAGCTTATCTTGAAGGTTGTAGTTGGGTCGGAAAGGGTATTGACGACCTTTCTTAGCCACACTAACAAAAAACCTAGCACCATTCTTCTCTTCCACAGCCTTCGTTGCTTCCTCCGCAGAAGCAAACTCAATAAAGCCACATCCCACACGCTTACCCTTTTGGTCTACAATAAGTCGAACACTAACAACTTCTCCAACATCTTTGAAGAAATTGATGATTTGTGATTTTCTTATGTCGAGAGTGATATTGGCAACAAAGACCGTCTTATCTCTCACCGCAATTTCCTCTGGAGTTTCCTCATCAAGTTCTTCCACATCGGAAAGAAGGCTTTCTTGTCGAAGATAGTCTTCATACCAAAGCTTGTGATCTTTACAATGGTTGGGGTGTGATCGACGGTTCGGACCAGTCTTGACAGCTTTAAGAAAAATCTTGCAACCATGCAAAGATTCACCGTTCTTCTTTTCCAGGGCCATCTCTGCTTGGTTAGAAGAAGCAAACTCAACCACACAAAATCTCAAACGCTCATCCTCGCTCTTGCCCTTTACAAAACTTCGAACATGAACAACTTCTCCAACATCTTTGAAGAAATCGATGATATCTGATATTTCAGTTTGGGACGAGAGAGAGTCAACATAAAGGGTCTTATTTCTTACGGTCTCAACAGAAGAAGTAGGGGTTTCATAAAATCCTCTCATCAAAAAAATCTCATGATCATGCAAGTATCGACGATTCTTTTTTTCCAGAGCCTTATTTGCTTCCTCAGCAGAAGCAAACTCAACAAAGCAATAGCCAACATGCTCACCCTCGCAGTTCACAATAAGTCGAACACTAACAACTTTAGATCTGAAGAAATCAATGATATCTGATATTTTAGTTGTTTGCGGAGAGAGATTAGCAACAAGGACTACTCCGTCCTCAACTTTTGCTTCGCTTTCTTGTAGAACAAGGTAATCATCATTTTTGTAGTACCAAACTTTGTGCTCTATGCAGTACTTAGTAGTGTATGTATCTACTACTTTCTTAAGAAAAATCTTACGGTGCTCAAAATATTCACCGTGTTTCTCTTCCAAAGCCTTATCTGCTTCGTTGGCAGAAGCAAACTCAACAAAGGCCCAGCCCACATGCTTCCCGTTGTAACTTAGCGGAATTCGAACACGAACAACTCGTCCAACATTTTTGAAGAAATCGATGATATCTGATATTCCACTTCTGCGAGGGAGATGGCCAACAACTAACGTTTTTCTTCTTACGGCAGCTTCCTCAAGTCCTTGCACTGTCTCCTTAGGCTCCATGGTGAAAAGATGGAAAAACAGCGGCGGTTTTACTTTCCGTGAAATTTTGAGTGCGGTAATAATAACTTTATAAACTCATAACCCTATATTAATTGGTTTTGTATTCGTTTTTCATTATTAATTGGGTCTACACTATATAAGGGCCCAAATCAGGCCCAAGTTAACTTATTAAAGAAAAGAGAAAAAGAAACTTTTATTTATTTTTTTCAGGCTCGTTCTTCTTCGTCAAGTCTATTTCTCGGGTCTGTCTCTTTTCTTTCATTGATCTTCATCTTTATCGGTGTTTTAGGTTTTCCTTTTTTTCTTTTTCGTTTCTATCTCTTTGCCTCCTCATCTCTGTCTCTCACTTTTCTTTCGTTTAATTCTATGCGCGTAAGAATTTTACTATCCATGTGTTTTTTATCACGATTTCGATAGAATTGTCTGGTCTCTTTTGTAACAAATTTAAAAAACCTTTTCCGACCAAACTGGTTTTTAACAACTTGGTCTGATAAAAAGCATCTCTGTATAAGAAGCTGTTTCGAAAGTTTGAGACTTTACTTCTTTAACTTTATATTGAAAGATTCTTGTTTCAGAAAGGTATTTACTTGGGATTTGGGTGTTGATTTTCAGTGTGTGTGAGAGCTATGAATACAGAATCCAAAGGAAGAGGATGGTATGGTAAAATCTACCGCAAGCTTGAAACCATTCTTGTGGAGGTGGACAGTTTAGCTGCTCAGGTACCTTTTTTTTATGCTAGCTTCTAAAGTCTCCGAGAGTACAAGGAAATGAAGGTTCTGTTATCTTTTGACAGGGTAAGGTTTCTTTGAGTTCAAGTGATCCTCCAGGATTGGATTCTCTAAGGGATGATGAACCAGAGAAACTTACAGAGGAGGGTGATTGTAATCAGAAAGCAACCGCTTCCCTTTGCGGCAACAACGATCCAAAGTCTTCTCAAGCATGTAATGATGATGCTTTTGTATCTTCCTCTGGGAATTGTACGGGTGATTCAAATCTAATCCCGCTTGCTACAGAGACTCAAGCTGGTCCTGGTCATGATAAAGTTGCAAACATGAGATCCTTTAGCAGCAACTCTATGATGGGTTTGTCTCTGTATTGCTCATAAGTTTTGGTCTCTGCAGTTTTGTTAGATTCATCATGTGTTTAGGTTTTGATGTGTAGTTAATCAAGATGAGTTCTTCATTGAAGACTTCGATGAGGCTCCATTGGATACTATTGATTTGTACGACATGACATTTCGAGAAGACCCTTCAGATTTTGACGACAACTTGCTGTATGCAACTCGTGACAGGAGCAGGCAGCACAGATCATTCAAGGTCCTCTCTCTCTCTGTCGAACAAAACCTCTCTTTCAGCAGGAATGGCTAGTTTCAGAACAAAAGTGATCATAGATTATAGTCTCCTCATCCTGTAAATTGAAATACTGCTCTTCGAATCCATTGATACCTAATATGTTTCTTCTTTATCATAATAATCAGGGAAAGATAATGGATGCTCTAAATTCGAAAAGAAGAAGAGAGAAGGAATATGAGCAGCTTGCAATATGGTTCGGAGATGCAGAAATGGGCTGTGATGCGATGAACACTAAGAAACATGAGACAACATCTCTAAACCCCAAAAGCTCAGAGTCAAACGTGCCATTTGCATCAGAAGATTCTGAGTGGGAGCTATTGTAATGATAAGATTGTGACCCCATCTATGCATGTTTAACTGTTATATTTTTTGTGAGGCTCATGTGATGATTTGAACAATATATAATATATATACTAAGATCAAATCTGATTCTAATATGGGAAAATCAAATTTTTGCTCTTACCATTTCTAGTTTCTTTTTACTTCTCTAAGCAGTAGGATTGTTTCAGTTAAGAAGCAATCAAGTTTTTTAGATCAATGATAAGAGACGATTACATCTAAAGCTTGTTCATTTTTCTGTACAGTAACAAAAAACCTACTACAGAAAACAATCCATACCGGCAAAAGTCATCCACTTAGAAATATATCTAAGTGTGCTAGTGAAAGAGATGGGCAACAACATGACAGCACTGACTCTAAAGCTAAACACTTTTTAAACTTCTCAGCCCTAGTTACCCGTATCTGATCCACGTCCTGAGGAGCTGTCACTGTCAGAATCTGCAAATCAATTTTAAAAAACCGATGTGACTATGTGAGTCAAGATGCTGATAAAAGGTGAAAGAGCTGACACAGAGTTTCAGCACTTACCACTAGAGCCAGACCCTGTGTCACTGCTAGAACTATTAGAACTACTTGATCCACCTGCGTTATTTTCTTGCCGACCAGGAGATGACATGCGAATTGCTTTTCCTGGTTAGAACAATCATTATTCCATTGGTTTTTCTTTTGTTGTGTAATTTAGATACTAATCAACTTGTGAGCTAAAAAACCTTACCTGATTCATTAGCTCTAAATGTTTCAGTGCCAGATGCTAGAATAGTCTGTGAACGAAGAAAAAGAACACAATGATATTAGACAAAGTAATTAAGATCAAATAGACCTGCAGCAAATAACAATTTAGCTACGGAAGGGAAGTTTACAGGTTCTTGGAGAGTATCGTGTACAGACTCAGCATCCCTCTCTGAACCAAACCCCTGATCCTCCTTTTTATTGCTCAAGCTCTCCTTATACCCAATCACAAATCTATAAAGCTCCCAAAGCGTTTGAATGTCAAGGCTATCAATATCCAGCTCAATCTCATCATCCTGTTGCGAGAGCTCAGGATTACTCTTCTTAATAATCTGAACAACAGTCTCTAGTTTATCATAAGGCAAATCCTGAAGCTCTTCACTGAGCCTCCGTTTCTCATCCATCGTCAAATCCCTAACATCAACAGGCGCCTCTTCCTCCTCTTCTTCAGGCTTCTCAAGCGCAGTAGTAGTCACAGTTTCAAGCTCCACAGGCGTCGTCATATACTCTTCTGCTCTCTCCAAAGTCACCATAGGCGGAAGTGTAGGAGGAGGAGGGGAAGGCGAAGGAGCTGGTAACGGCTCCACAACAGGAGCAGCAACAGGACGAGGAAACGCAACGTCGCGAGTCGTCTTAACCTTCCTACTCAGATTATCAAACTGCACCTTAATAGAACCCCACTTCTCTTCAAACATCTTCAAAAAAAACTTAGCCATACTATGCACCTCATGCCCAACAGGGTTATACAAGATAGCATTCTTAAACGTAAGCCTCACATCTTCAGCAAAATCCAACGGAGACTCATACAAACCACTCCCTAGCTTCCCCTTAACCGTCCCCAAATCCATAGGCTCCTTAACAATACTATGGTAATCATGCAAGCCAAGAACTTTAGCATCCACGGGGACATTAAACACCCACCCATCCTTATGCTTCATCAGCTTCGTAAGCAGAGCGTTGCAGCTCTTGAATATCTGAACAGTGCCTTTCTTGTTAACTCCCGTTTTCATCTTCTTGTTTTGGGTATCGAAACGTGTCATCAAGCTCCTAACTTCCTCTAACTCAGACATTAGTTTCCGTTTCAAGTTTCGAACTTCGAGCTTGGAGATTGAGGTTAAGCTTACCTTGAGCATTGGGTAGTCTTCTTCCTCTGGTGGAAACGAGTTTGATCTAGCGGCGGCGGAGGCGGTCACCATCGGTTTGGATCGGTGGTTCTTCTTCTTCTTCGAAGCTCCACCACCTCCTGAGATGTGATCAGAAGACATTTGAATCTAGGGTTTCTCTAGGGTTTTTTTTTAGGTTGTGGGGAAGGAGATTGGGGAGGTGTTGACGCCGAATCGGAGGTGGGTGAGATTGAAAGAGAGGAGCTTTAACACCCAAATCGATGTTGATTTTTGCAGGAGACGGAAACCCTAAGGGGGGGGGGAAGAGAGTCGGAGGTGTAGCGAGAATTGGGTGAGGTCACGCGTTTGATGTAACGCGTTTGAGCATCCGAGATATAAGTGGAAATAAACACATGTTTAAATGGGAAAAGGAAGATATAATTGAGTGGGAAATTGTGAATTTTAATTGGAAAAAGGAAGTGGAACCTCTAATTTTATTCAAAATTAACTGGGAGAAATTGTAACAAATTTTCTCCATGAAAGATTGGAAAATATGTATGTCACAGTAATAAACCTTCATTATGAAAGTGGTTAAATCTCTTTCAGATTTTTATCATTAGATGTACTAATATTGTATCACAATAACCCTTGTTTGGGAACGCGCTAGGCACTAGTTGGGAGATTAGATTAGGTCTTACACCGAACTAATTAATCGGAGATTAAACAGAAATAATACAGAGTGTTTTTAAATATTTATTTATATATACTTATATACATTGAGTATATAAATGGTTATAGACGAGATTCCATAGCTTTGTGGTTAGTTCCATAGGAAATAGCGTCGCAAGTCGTGGGTTCGAGTAGGGAAACCAACTTTTTTATTCAATTTTTGTGATTTTCATTTAGTGAAAGTAAAATGATATTTTTACCCTCATTTTCAACTTCAATCCTGCGATTTTCAAATCTGAAAAGTCGCGTTTTACATTCTTTTTTTCTACAATTTCACAGTTTTTGTTAACTGATTCTTGTTGCTTTTGTCTAAATATAGTAGTTTAAGGCACAATCTATTGTTTAACTCTTGAAAATTCATTTTTTTAGTTTTTTTACGAACCACCACCTAGACTCACCGTCTATGACCTCCTCGCTACGGTACTCCTCCGGTTACTATTTAATCGGCCGAGATCGTGGCCAGGCGGCATCTTTTCGAACAAGGACTATAACTAATTCTCTTAAAATATGATAATCAATGTCAAGATACCAATTAATTTAAATATAATTATATTTCTAGTTAAAAAGTGATACCTATTTTTTGAAAAAAATTCATTTGTTTCTCTAAACAAATCATAAAAAATAAAAACAAGGAAAACAACTCATAAGTTTCATTTTGAGTCTCTTACAGAAGAAACCATCATTATTTGTACACTCGAAAAAAAACGAAAAGAAACATCTACATTGATGAGTTGCTATATATACTTGTGAAAACAACTAATACGGACGAGTTGCTATATATACTTGTGAAAACAACTAAGACTGGAGTATTATCATTTGGACCTACAAACTCTTGTTCACAGAGAAAAAGTTGTAGTCATGGTGATCATGTATGTTAAGCTGCTTCAGCCATGATTCCGCTGCATTTCCAAGATAAACTAGCCGTTCTTGATCACAAGATTCTTGATTCCCCCACAAACCTCCATGCGATTTGTAAGTAACTAAACCAAATGGAGCCAAAGGAAGTCTCTTGATCACCACTGGTTCATTATCACAATGCAATGTTTCTTCTTCCGGGGTTTTGTTATTCTCATTATCTCCCTCAGCCAAATTACCTAATAAATCCAACATCAAAACAACTAAGTATATTATTAAAAGTTTTTTGGCAATAATATAAGAGTATTGTATACCTTGTAAGGCCGAAGACAGTGTATGGTAACTCAAGAAACATGTTGACAAGTCTTTATCGGTCTTCCTAGATGGAATATGGTATATAGGGTACCTATACACGTAACAAACGCTCAAGACTTCGTCGAGGTCTGAGGCCTAAAAACACTTGCAGTCCATACTTACCAAGCAATGGCCATCCAACTTGCTGGAGACAAATCAACACTCCTTAGCGTCAAGAGTCGTGGATACTTCTCCGCTAATTCATTAACCTAAAACAAACCAAAAACAAGAGAGATTTTTTCTAAATTATTAGCTTCTTTAGGCACGATAATAGCATGCATATAATTAATATAAATAAAAACCTTGATGGTAAGAGGAACCCTCAAGTGTGGTTTAGCTGACTCAAAGTACTGGAACTCAAGGTAACCAAGCTTATCTCGCATCGACGGTGAAATGCTATCGAGTTCATAAACTGAATTATCAGAAACGGAATCCCATACTTTGCTAGAAGAACCACTGCTCGTTGACCTTGACAACTTCTCAATCTCACTGTCGTCACTCCAACATTCACTCTCAAAATCAACCACCTCACTCTGATTCCTGAAACAAACCATAGAGTATTCACTCGTAAAATTTTTGTAACACATAACACAATCTTGTTCCCCACCAGTTACACACATAATCGATCAAGACCTGGAAATGGCTGGAGATTTGCTAGTATAGGTTTGAATGGCTGAGAGATATGGAACATAGTATTGCGTAACATATTCGCCATTGTTCAAAACGACCTTTGATCCAAGTCCATAAGCACTTATCTCACCAAACCATTCCCACATATCACTAAGCTTGAAATATTCAGATTCAACTTTGCTCTCTTGTATCCATAAACTATTCAAATCACTCTCGCAACTCTGCATGTCCACAACAAAAAGATCAAACTTATATTAGTAGCTTATATAAAGTTCATTCCTAATCCATGTTTTAGTGATAATGCTAATTATTATACCCACTAAGAAACATTGTATTTCGACACTGTATTAATTATGTCACATGCTATTAGTCACACATTTAATGACAAATAATTGGTGAAAGAGACAGTTAAAGATGAACAAGACCATATTTAGAGGATATACCTACTCATCTTGAATATTCAAACCAATTTCAGTATTAGATATTTTTTTATCAATTTTTAAATATAGTATCACTTTCAATACACGATTTGCTGTCGTATGTTTCCACGTGGCGAAAGAAAGCTTCACAAATGGCACGAAATATTTTTTTTTAAAAAAGACGAGAATTAAGGTAAAAATATTTAGTTTGAAAACCTGAGAATATGCTTCAAGGGGATTCTTTAAGGTTGATAGTGAAAATAAAATAAAACTCGTACCTGTGATAGAGAGAAAGAAGGGGGCTTTGGAGTGATACCTCCAAGAAGCCTCTCCAGATTTGATCCGGCTTTCGTCGACGGTGATGAGCACCACATTCTCTCTCTCAGCCTCTCTGTTTTTTATTATGATATTGAGTTTCAAACTTTTTCAGAATCTAAGAAGTACAGAAATTTTGTAAGATCCCTTAACAACCATAGAATTTCTTGTTGTGGAAATTTTTAAAAAGCTAGATACAAGGACGACCTAGAAAGAGCAAAAGAAAAGAGAGACTAGCTACATAAACAACTTCTTTATCAGACAACTATACATATACAGCTTAGGAAGGGGTATAAAAAGAATAATGGTCTATACTCTCTTGAAAACTGAAAGATGAACCAGAATAAGTTTACTAAATTTTAGATGAAATCAGTGAGAATCTATGGAGAATAAGGGAAGAAGAAGTTGTAGCAGAGTGAATGTTTTTGAGTATGGCTTGCTTCTATTTAATGGAAAATGAAAGAAGAACAAGAAAACGAACACGACCAAAAGCTTCTCTCTCCTCTCACACTTTCACTCTTATCTTAACCTAACAATCTATTTTATTTTGTTAGCCATTTACCACTACTTACCAGCAGATTTTTATTGGGAGAATTTCAATTATCTCTTTTCTCTATCCTTCTCAATATTTTCTCTCTCTTTTTTTTTATATAAAATTATCTTGAAGACTGTTTTTGCTGAATTAGAATATCGAAGTTACAATATTTACTTAATAATATATATGTAAAATTTAGTAATTAACTTAATCTATAGCTTCACGTACTATAAAATTGAAGCGTATTAATGTCGTGTGTCTTAACTAAATAACTTAAGCATTCCTTAATATCCAATTTAATAATGATATACATAAGCTAAAATCTTCTAAAAGAATTTCAAATGAAGATGATAAATATTTAGTTTAGAAGCCAATATTGAACATGAATCTTTTTAGTTATTTCAAAGAAAACATAGGTATTATTAAATGATGTCATTGGCAACAATCATGAAATATAACTCCCATAAAATAGTTAATAATCTCAGACAGTTAGACTAAAAAGACAGTAAAAGACTAAATAATACGATTTTACTCTAGTGACTGGTGAGTTGTGTATATTGTGAGCTTAAAGTCGTTGCACAATGCGAACATCATTTATAGTAGTGTAACTACTAATTCTGAAATAATTGATGAATGAAAAAAAAAAACAAAGACTGTGATGTTGTCTAGCGTAGTGGAGGTGAAGGCAGATATGGTCTACCTTGTCGCCACGTGTCGAGAAAACTGCGTCGCTTTATCGCGTTTTCATTTTCTGTTTTGTTTTCTTCCTTTATCTTGTCTTTTTCTTTTGTTTACTTTAAAGTCTCCACGTGAAGGAGGTGGTTCCCTTAGATTGAATCACGTGTTCGGTTGTCCTCTTCCTCGTTTCTTGTATTGTTTTCTCTTGTTTCTATTAGTCGTCACTTAGTTATTCTTGGGCCAAATTGGGCCTAGCTAATTTTGTCACACACTTGTTGACCCAATAGAATCTTTTAGACTGTAGCCAAGAGATAACTTTCGTTCAACATCTTAGCCCAATATGAATATCTGAAAAACAAATACTATATTTTGTTTTTAAAATTATATTAAAAGAAAATTTTATTGAAATATGATTCTGATTTCTCTTAAAAACATGTATTTAACGCTATCTGAAGAACTAAACTGATATCAAAACTATCACATACTCCCGTATGTATATTAACTTATAAATCTTTGAAAGAAATGAGATTTAATAAGTATTAAACTATATAATATCTTAATAATTTCAAGTAAAAAAACATTATTTTTTTTTTTTTGAGAAAAAGTAAAAAAACATTATAATCTGTAAAACCCACTCTAACATTAACGTACAGCTATTCTTTGGAATTTTCTACAAGTTCATAAAAATAATATAAATCGGAGTAACCCAATAGAAAACTTATCAATGTCTGGTTTCCAGTTAGAGCATCTCCAACCCCACTCCAAAATCCACTCCAAACTCTATTTTGTAGTAAAATCATCTCCAACCCTACTCCAAAACTCACTCCAAAATGGAGTAACAAACATGATTACTCCAAATATGGAGTAAACCAACTCATTACTCCAAAATGGAGTTGAACTTTTTTATTTATCAAATAGTCCTCCACATTTATATATGTTTCATTTTTAATAAAATATTATTATAAATAAGTACTATATATATTATAAG
>CAKOAT010230709.1:828590-902009 GCA_932364175.1 Eruca vesicaria subsp. sativa | reverse complement strand
TTTAATAAAAATATTATTATAAATAAGTATATTAATATTATTTTACTATATATATTATAAAATTTACTGTTAATATTTTTTAATTATATAAATAACCATATGATGAACTCTTTTATACAACATAATATATATAATATAAAACATAAAAGATCATACATATAGAAAATGAAAGATAAGCACCATACAAAAGAAATAACATGAAATAAAACTTACAACAAATATAATGCCTTAATAATCCGATAAATCATTTTCGGATCCATTAAAATTATTAAAATAATCCGATAAAATATTATTAAATTCTTACATAACATGATAATATAAGATGATTGTGATTTCGAGGTGCCAATTGAAGTTGAAAGAGAAGTCATGTCAAGGAAAATTGAAATTGAAGAAAATAATAGTGTGAGGTTCCAAAAGTTTATTCCCATTTCAGAGAAATCAAAGATAAAGAAGCTCATTTTTTTACTTCGAAATGCATTAGTTGATCATTTGTGGGAAAATTATTATAATTCTAATGAATAATTTAGAATTGATGTATTATTGTGTTTAAGCTATATAATGTAATTTTTAATGTATTAAATGTATTCTCTTAAAACCTTGTTGAGTAGTTTTATTTATATAATAAAAATTTAATTGTGGTTAATATTGTATTTAATAGAAATGCTATAAATTTAAAATGGACTGTTTTACAAATAGTATAAATGAAAGGTGATATTCCTAATTTTGAAATAAATATAATATTAAAAATATTCTTTTGGAGAAGAAAATAGAGTAATACATTGGAGTAAAACTCAACTGCATTTTGGAGTTACTCCATTTTAGAGTAGAAAATGGAGTAATACATTGGAGATGTTCTTAGCAATTAATTCGACTTCGTTGTTCTATTGAAATTAATCATTAATGACGCCTGGATGTACATAGAATGTCATTAAGGTCCCTTATTAACAAAACAAGTATTGACAAATCAACAATGGACTCGTACTCTTTTCTAATAGTTCGGCACTTTTCTGTCAAACAATATTTTCTGCATTTAATTTCTATACATGTTTTTGTCATTTGATCTCTTGTATTCCTACATTCACAACTAATTTTTTAGCTTGAAGAGGAAAGCCGCAGTAAATACCAAATAGTATTCCACAATCATCAGGTAGTCGCTGTCAATTAAACAAACAACCTTCGCAAGATAATTCAAGACTAATATTTTTTAATCATTTCCATTACCAATAAATCTAAGATATACTACTCATCTAATTCTAAACACACACAATACCTTTCTAAAACATTTTAAAAAAAAAGCAAATAAAACTTGGGCCGGTCTATTTATACTTAATGCGACCATTTATCGACTACCCGACTTACATTAAATGCTACAACAATTGGAAAATTCACCACATCTTTCTCTATCTTCATTTTTCATTCAATCCTTCTCCCAACCATCTCTTTGCTGTCTTCATTACTATCTCGTTTCTTGTTGTTCGGATCAAGAAACTTTTGTAAAAACAAATAAATAAATAAAAAGAACAACAAGTGTTTGGTCTGTTTCAGTCTTTGGAGTTCATGAGAATAGAAACGAGTCCAAGTTTGTTGTTCATGCAAATTTCTCACGACTCTGTTACACTAATCTCTCTTCTCCTGAACTTCTCCTATTTAATCTGATAACTATAATTTTTATTCAGAGTTCACACCTTTTCCATTTTCTAGACAAAACCTTTTTCAGTTTCTTCCGACTCTGTTTTTTTATTTTATTTCTCCAAATCAAATATTACTCTGTTTTTTGTTACACTATGGAAATAGAAACAAGCAGACAACAAACCACCGTACCGGGTCCAGTCACCGGAGGGAATTTTCCGGTAGGTGGGTTGAGTCCCTTGAGTGAATCTATATGGAGAGAAAAAGCTCCAGTGGAGTTCGTCGGAGATGTGTCGGCCAGGCTTACGTGGCAAGATCTAACGGTGATGGTGACAATGGGAGATGGTGAGACTCAAAACGTTCTTGAAGGTCTTACCGGTTACGCTGAACCGGGTTCTCTCACGGCTCTCATGGGCCCTTCCGGCTCCGGAAAATCCACTATGCTCGACGCTCTTGCTAGCCGCCTCGCCGCTAATGCCTTCCTCTCCGGCACCGTTCTTCTTAACGGCCACAAAACCAAACTCTCCTTTGGAACAGCTGTTAGTAACTGATACGCATCCTTTGAACTTCATAGAAAAAGTCATCTTCATAAAAATAAGTACCTATTATTCAACTTTATATTAAAAAAAAGGTTATAAGTTACAACTTTATAGCTTCTCTTGGATCTTATTAGCTACTTATATACTGTAGTATGATTTTTTTTGTCTGAGTCTGGTCATTATTTACAGGCTTATGTGACACAAGACGATAACTTGATTGGCACGTTAACTGTGAGAGAGACTATATGGTATTCAGCAAGGGTTCGTCTTCCTGACAAGATGTTGCGGTCGGAGAAGCGTGCCTTGGTGGAGAGGACAATCATTGAGATGGGTTTGCAAGATTGTGCAGATACTGTTATAGGAAACTGGCATTTACGTGGGATTAGTGGTGGAGAGAAGAGAAGAGTCAGTATTGCTCTTGAGATTCTCATGAGACCTCGTTTACTCTTTCTTGATGAGCCAACAAGTGGTCTTGACAGGTAAGAGGTTTCAAACAAGTTCTGTTTTAGGGTTTATACAAAACTAGTTAAACCTAAATTCTTTTATTTTTTCTCTGTGTAGTGCTTCTGCTTTCTTTGTGACTCAGACATTACGTGCGCTATCACGAGATGGAAGGACAGTGATTGCATCGATACATCAACCGAGTAGTGAGGTTTTTGAGCTGTTTGATCGGTTGTATCTTCTCTCTGGTGGCAAAACTGTTTACTTTGGTCAAGCTTCAGAAGCGTATGAGGCAAGAAACCTAAACCAATCAATCAATCTCTGAAGAAATTTTGTAAACTAATCCATGTTTTGTTCTTTTGCTTATGAGTGTAGTTCTTTGCACAAGCTGGGTTTCCATGTCCTGCTTTAAGAAACCCTTCTGATCATTTCCTGAGATGCGTAAACTCAGACTTTGACAAAGTTAAAGCCACTTTGAAAGGTTCTATGAAGCTAAGGGTACTGAAAAACATCTTTTACCTTTCAACTGCTTACAAATCTTACTTGCTTATCAAGTTGTTATTCTACTTCTCAGTTTGAAGCAAGCGATGATCCATTAGAGAAGATTACAACAACAGAAGCTATTAGAGTTTTGGTGGACTATTACCACACTTCTGACTACTATTACAACACAAAGGCTAAGGTTGAAGAGATCTCACAATATGTAAGTATACTTTTTGTTCTGTTCTAGAGGTTTTGTTGGTCTCTTTTTAACCCATTTCAACGCTACAGAAAGGGACTATTCTTGACTCTGGAGGCAGCCAGGCTAGTTTCCTTCTGCAGACATACACTTTAACCAAGCGATCATTCATTAACATGTCAAGGGACTTTGGATACTACTGGCTCAGACTTCTTATTTACATCTTGGTCACATTCTGCATTGGAACCATCTATTGGAACGTTGGGACTAGCTACAGCTCCATTCTGGTAATTAATTTGCTAATATCATATGTTAGGAAGTAAACTAATGTACTTATCTAACCTCTCAGGCACGAGGCTCATGTGCGTCTTTTGTCTTTGGCTTTGTAACGTTCATGTCTATTGGTGGGTTTCCTTCGTTTGTTGAAGACATGAAGGTTAGTTATTACCTCCCTGCAGCTTTCTTACATGAACAAACTGTTTTGTTAAAGTGACAGTAACTGCAGGTGTTCCAAAGAGAGAGACTTAACGGTCACTATGGAGTAGCTGCGTTTGTGATAGCCAACACATTAGCTGCTACACCGTTTCTGATCATCATAACATTCATCTCCGGGACAATATGTTACTTCATGGTTGGTCTTCATCCAGGATTCACTCACTATCTCTTCTTCGTCCTCTGTCTCTATGCAAGTGTCACCGTTGTTGAGAGCTTGATGATGGCGATAGCTAGTATTGTTCCCAACTTCCTCATGGGTATCATCATTGGAGCTGGAATACAGGTGCTTCTACTTACCTGAAACCTTTCTTAATATTAGTAGAGAAGCTCTTCTTGAAACTGCTCCATTGTACTTTTGTTTCAGGGTATCTTCATGCTGGTTTCTGGATTCTTCAGGCTACCAAATGACATCCCAAAACCTTTCTGGCGTTACCCTATGTCATACATTAGCTTCCACTTCTGGGCGCTACAAGTAATGACATTAAAACCATACAATAAACGTTTTATATTAGCTCATTATCATTTGACCATAACAATTGGTTTGTTTTGTTTGTTCTTTAGGGTCAATACCAGAATGATCTGAGAGGCTTGATGTTTGACAGCCAAGGGAGTGCTTTCAAGATTCCAGGTGAATACGTTTTGGAGAACGTCTTCCAGATAAACTTGCACCGATCAAAATGGATTAACCTCAGTGTGATTCTCAGCATGATTATCATCTACCGCATCATTTTCTTCATCATGATTAAGACCAATGAAGATGTAACTCCTTGGGTTAGAGGTTACATAGCACGGAGAAGGATGAAGCAGAAAAATGGTACTCAGAACACCACAGTTGCACCAGATGGTCTTACACAGTCTCCTTCGCTGAGAAATTATATTGCTACACGTACCAATGGTGCAGCTCCCAGATGGTAGAGTTATGAGTTTGTTAAAGTGTTTGACTACACACTTCAAGAAAGTTTCACTTGGCATGCACTACCAAATCACAATGTAACGTGGCAGCAGAGAAATTGGAGTGTGTTAAGCTATAGAAATTTGTCTAAAATAATCACGTATACATCTATTTTTGTAATACGTTAGTAACTAGAACATCTTGTTGGATGACAGTTTGAACTGTGCCGCAGCTACATCAGCTTTTTTTTTTAGTAATCTCACTGCCTTTTAGATTAGTTTCTTAAAAAATCAATTTTACTTGTAAGTTCATGATGCTTTTGGTGGCTAATACACGTAACTTAAGGTGGCCAAAAAATTAGAAAGAAAACATTTGTGAAGCAATATAATATTTTTCTTTTCTTTGGCAGAGCACTTCTAACTTCATTTTTGACCTTCTATCATTGTCTTGGTGACGGGGAACTATTTCATTTTACTCCATTGACGATCATCAACCACACATCAACCAGTAATCGCCTGGTTGTTACCTTTAAAGGCCAAAAGAAAAAAAAAAGAAAAAAAAAGAGAGCAAAAAGTTACACTTGCACGAAATTAGCAAATCTTAGGGGGGGGGGGGGATAATAAAACTGCCGAATATTCAAAATGTGAAATAATTGAACTATTAGAACCTGAAATAAATTTCAAATTAACAGAAGATTAAAACAAGTAAGTTCGGAGAGTGACTAAACAGAATGCAAAACCTTGTAGTGCTTTTGCCAAGGTTCAAAGGTGGTCATGAATACACTAGACCACTCAGTTTTTCCTCAAATCTCATTGTCTCCTCCTCCTCCTTGGCGTCTCTTCAAGGAAATCTCTGTGCACCAAATCAAGAGGATCCATGTGAACGAATTGATCCCAGATGAGCACAATGTTGCCACCACCAGAGTTGATCAGTCTGGCACCTGGAAATAAATCTTCCAAGTCTCGGATTCTAGCAAACTTGCTCTTCTTATTTGGTGATGTCCATTCTTGATCTTAGTTAGTTCTCACTAATGTAGGATTTGGTCACTAACGTGGACAAGTCTTGAAAGTAAGAGACTCATTTTCAAAGACTAGACTTTGAAAAAGTAAGAGCCACTTTGAAAGGTTCCATGAAGCTAAGGGTACTTAAACACCTTTTACCTTTCAACTGCTTTCAAATCTTACTTCCTGATCAACTTGTGATTCTACTTCTCAGTTTGAGGCAAGCGATGATCCATTAGAGAAGATTCCAACAACAGAAGCTATTAGAGTCTTGGTGGACTATTACCACACTTCTGACTACTATTACACTACAAGGGCTAAGGTTGAAGAGATATCACAATATGTAAGTACTCTTTTGTTCTGTTCTAGAGGTTTTATTGGTCTCATATTTAACCCGTTTCAACGCTACAAAAAGGGACTATTCTTGACTCTGGAGGCAGCCAAACTAGTTTCCTTCTGCAGACCTACACTCTTACCAAGCGATCATTCATTAACATGTCAAAGGGACTTTGGATATTACTGGCTTAGACTTCTTATTTACATCTTGGTCACTTTCTGCATTGGAACCATCTATTGGAACGTTGGGATTAGCTACAGCGCCATTCTGGTAATTTATTTGCTAATATCATATGTTAGGAAGTAAACTAATGTCTAACCTCTCACCATATCAGGCACGAGGCTCATGTGCGTCTTTTGTCTTTGGCTTTGTAACATTCATGTCGATTGGTGGGTTTCCTTCGTTTGTTGAAGACATGAAGGTTAGTTAATCCCTCCTGCAAGTTAAACTATAAACCAAACATCTTATATATTAAAATAGAAGTCACAACTTTGATCTATGTGTGATTTTCTTTTTAAAAAAATAGACCATTCCTTAGAAAGATTATCAAGATCAACAAATGTTACATAACTTACTCCTGGAAAGCTGTCGTGGACTTTCAAGTATTGGTCAGCAAGATCCATTAGTAACTCCCCTACTTTCAATATAACTTCATTTCAGACCTTCTATGAGTGTCTTGGTGATGGGGCACTATTTCATTTTAACAATATTCCCATAACTCCCCGACCGCCCACGGCTAATGGGCCACCGACGCCCGCTCTCTCGACCGTGGGCCCCATTCCGTTCCAACGGTCGGTCCGTTAATTTTCCAAGGCTCCAGAGACATGTTTACTGGCCCTGCAATCACAACCCGACCTTTCCCCGTGCTTTGGCCTCATTTACACGGTATCGCAAATCACTTCCCGATAGGTCACCCATCCTTTGACTACTCCAGCTCAAACACGCTTAACTCTGGAGTTCTCTCTGGATGTGCTCCCGAAAAGGTAAGTGCACTTTGGTGACATAGGTAGCCAAATCAATTATCTTAAGCCTTTCCATATACCATAAACCGGGATGTTACAATTCACCCCCTCTCAAAGAACGCAACGTCCCTGTTGCGCTCTCCGACAGGTCTCAAGACGCCTCTCAGGTCAGAACTGAGATGGCTAACCAGCTCTGATACCACTTATAACACCCCGACCATCCACGGCTAATGGGCCACCCATGCCCGCTCTCTCGGCCCGTGGTCCCATCCCGTTCCAATGGCCGATCCGTTAATTTTCCAAGGCTCTAGAGTCATGTTTACTGACCATGCAATCACCACCCGACCTTTCCCCGTGCTTTGGCCTCACTTACACGGTATCGCAAATCACTTCCCGATAGGTCACCCATCCTTTGACTACTCCAGCTCAAGCACGCTTAACTCTGGAGTTCTCTCTGGATGTGCTCCCGAAAAGGTAAGTGCACTTTGGTGACATAGATAGCCAAATCAATTATCTTAAGCCTTTTCATATACCATAAACCGGGATGTTACAATTCCATTCACGGTCAGCAACCACACATCATGGTCCACACTCTTTCCATTAGGCAATCCAACCAATCATGGTAATATTCTATGGACATCAATATAAGAATTCAATATATTTGTCATATGATGAGATGTTTCACTCAATTATCCACTTATTTGTATAACTATCTTCACTTGAATAAGTTGATGATTTTGACTTCAAACACGAATTACTCTCAATTTGTTTCCATTGCTTTTTTCAAGTCAATTTTGGCTTGAGAATCAGTTTTGTAACAGTATATAACATAACAATCGTGTGTGTCAATGGATCGTTTTGTCTCAGTGAAGAGTTTTTCACAACTTTTTATTCAACCTTTGTTAGACTGCTTTCTGCAAATCTTCCCATATCAATATTCTCCTCTTCTATCAATAACTAATAAACAAATCACACAAAAACAATTTTCAAATTAAATTTTTTGAACAGTGATCGCGCGAACAATAATCATGATGAACAATAATCGATTTCTAACCTTGTTCTGATTAAAAGATCTGAAAATTCTTTCTATTAGTTATGTTCATTTTTACAAAGAGATCTCTTGGTTACATCTACAAAATCCTATAAACTAATAAGGAATATTTACAATCTTAGTCAATAACTATTTACAATCGGCGTTGAAATATACCAATATGGAGTCGAATGTCACGTCTTTCCACTGAGAGATGATGAAGATGCTGAGCTAAATCTCAATACTATGCTAAGTCAAATCCTAATCTTGCTGAGCCAAATCTTGAAGATGGAGGACGAGTCACTGAGCATGTTGCAAATCCCAATAATGGAGGATATGAAAGAAGTCGAAGAGATTATTTACGAGAATGCTATCTTTCTGATGGATATAAAAGAACTTGAAGACGAAGACCAAGAAGTTGAAGGAGGTGGAGACATGATGATCGGAACTGGAGGCGTAGCCGTAGACACCGAAGTGGGTGGGTGGTGGAGTGATGATGATCTGATCTCGAGAGTCTAGCCATACAATTGAAAACCAAATCATTTGTCAAGCACGATACCAGAGATCCTTGTTCTTCTTCCTGATTCCTCTTCTTTGTCCCACGGGGTGGCTCTTCTTCGGAATTGAACATCATACAAACACACCAAACAGAAAACTTTTAGTTTCACGTCTTTTATAGGAGATTTGAACTTCGATTTTTTAATAATTTATACACATTATCTTTACTTTCCTTATTTTAAAGCAATTTCTTGGATTTGTAAGTTTTCAGAATAATGTACCTATGTAAGGTTCAAATATTTGTCTGAATAAATAATTAGCCCTAAACCATGCATAATTATTGAATTTGCATGCTTTTATCAAATGTAATTTTCCAAAACTTTATTATCAAAATATGACAACACTAAACCAGATAAATCTGGTTAATCTACATAATATATTAATAGGTTTTAAATATATTTTCTAGCAGTATCATTTGTTGATCGAAGTTTTTAATGTTGGTTAACTTCAAATAAAATCTGAATTCTTAAGAGTTATTCGGATAAAATACACTAAGATAGATATGAATTTATCAGATATTACATAATTAATCCGGATAGCACATGTAATAATCACTGGACACATTTTCTAAAGATAAAAATGTAATAGTGAAATATGTCATATGAAATCAAATTGAGTTATTGAAATATATAAAGCAATATTTACCTTTTTATTGCAAAGAACCATCTTGTTGTATCACAGTTAAGCTTGCATTGTGAAGCGACTGCATCAGATAGGTTAAGTTGTGTTTTGCTACAAGCTTTGTTTGTATATGTTGAAATGAAAATTTGATCTCTGACAAGTTTACTCTTAGGTTTGGGCTTATATTTTATTGTAGGATATACCAGGAAACCCGGTTTACTCTTGGGTTTGGTCTGGTTCTGTGCCGTGCGTGTTCGGAAAACATGGCAATCTTTGACTGCTAGACAACGTAAACTTTTGTCGGTGAACAAACAATGGATTACGTCAGGGAGGATCGAAACATGACGTAATGTGACTTGTGAACCTTTTGTTTGACCGTACCGTAGTGTAAACGAAGCAACACTTCTTCACGTCACCGAGATTATTTAGTGCTCGACAACTAACTAATAATCAATACACAGCGTATTTAGATCAAAATCAGATAAGAGTTTGACTTTGCAAGATCCACTTAAGGCTTATAAATAGAAACTCTGTTCTCATAGCTTTTCAATTCAATACTCAAAAAGGTTTCCAGATAAAGAAAGCTTCCACAAATGTCATCACGTCTCCATATTTTCCTCCTCGTAGCGGCCTTCATCAGCCACCATGGAGCCACCACCGAAGCCGCGGTTGAACCAGTAACCGACATCAACGGTAAACGTCTCACATCAGGCACCAAATACTACATCTTGCCTGTTGTTCGCGGTCGTGGCGGTGGACTAACCATGTCCAAACCCGAAAACAAAACCTGTCCGAGAAGCGTCATCCAAGAACAATACGAAGTCTCTAACGGCCTGCCGTTGACATTCTCACCATCAGACAAATCAAGAATCATCCGTGTTTCAACTGATCTAAACTTCAAATTCTCAGCTACTTCGATCTGGAACTTGGACAATGTCGACGAGAAGACGAATCAATGGTTCATTGGAACTTGTGGCGTTGAAGGGAACCCGGGACAGTCAACGGTTGGCAACTGGTTCAAGATTGACAAATACGAAAGTGATTACAAGATCGTGTTTTGTCCATCTGTCTGCAGCTTCTGCAAAGTCATGTGTAGAGACGTTGGTGTGTTTGTTCAAGATGGGATTAGAAGACTTGTGTTAAGTGATGTTCCACTAAAAGTTATGTTCAAAAGAGTATAGATACAACACAAATGTTATTTTACAACACTTTCAATAATAAGTTAATAACTAATAAAGGAGTTTTTTTCAATGATTGTTACTCTCTGCATATTTGATTTGAATATCGAATGAAAGTAAACTAAGCACATCAAATCAAATCCAAAACTTAGAGAAAAATCGATGAGTGAAGCAGATCAAATTGATAAAAAACATTATCTGGGAAACAAGAATCTCTGGTCGGGAAACACTACAAAACGAGGATAGAGTGGACAAGCAAAATTATAAGGATATGTAATAATAATTCAAGTGCGGTTTTGTTGTGGCCTTCTCTCACTCGTTTGTCTTAAGAAGAAGCAGCAGCTACTTTCTCTTCAGAAGCGGCTTCGAAAGTCTCACCAGGTACAAGATCTGGGACATCATCGTCCTCATCATCCTCTTGAATGGTTGCTGGTACATTACCTCCACCAGGAGCTTGCTTCTTGAACTGCTCTGCTAGCTTCTTAAGATTCTCCATGTTGTCTGGTCCTGCAATAGATCCAAGTAAAAACATATTTTAAGTAATTCGTTTGGGGTTGGGTGAAGAACATGTAAACAATCAATCACATGGAAACATACCGAGATGGCTGAGAATCTGAGGAAGGATATCTTCCAATTCTACAAAAAGGCAACAACAAGTTTTATTTTTAATCAGAAAGGATTCAATGAAGAAGAATCAAGAAAATAGAGATGTAAATGATGCATACTTTTGGTCTGAGGAGAACCGCTAACAACCCATGTGTTTGCAGCAACTGAAGCTTGAACTGTAATAAAGGATAGAAAACAATGATCAGTAACATGAAAAAAGGTTTACTACTCTTCACTGAGTATAATAATGTAAGAACAAAAATATATTAAATTTAAAAGTTTACCCTTGGGGTTGAGGAACTGAATAACAACATCATCCTTGAAGATGTTAACTTCTTCAATAGCAGGAATGGAGTTAACTCCAATTCTCTTGAGAGTGCTTTGGAGCTTCTTGTCATCAGTTGTATTGGTCTTGTGCACAGCCTTCTTCTTTCTACATGCAGAGAATCAAATGGTTCATATAACAGAAGCCAAAGTAAACGCGAAATGACAAAAAAAAGAAGTAATACCTTCTAACTGTACCCTTGCCGCCAGTGCGGACAGTGTTAGCCATCTTCATCAACTTCTCACGATTCATCTGTGTAAGAACCATACAAAAACCAAACTCATTAAGTCCCGCATCAATGAGATTCACGAACATCTCGTAAGTTTAAACACAGATGTGTATATGAATACAAGCTAATAGTACTGTTGATATTAACCCTAAGCATCGATTAGATTCTCTCTTTTCGAATCAAACATGCACATAAGTTGAAAAGTAGCAAATATTTACATCGTTCTTTAAGATTTTAAACACGGACAAAAAAACACATCTCAAATCGATACAGAAAGAGAAATGAATCCAGGAAAAAAAAATGTCTTTTTTATCCCGACAAAGTTCCAAAAATCGGACAATTCAGAGAAACTCTTACAACGAAACAATAAGACACAGAAAGCAAAGGGACACAACAGCTGTGGAGTTACCTTGAGATTCGGTGATTAGGGTTTATGTTTTTTCTTCGTAGAGTGGAAGAAGATAATAAGTGAAGGTAGTAGAGACGGTGCGGCGCAAGAGAGTTTTTGCGTCTTTAAGTATATGGCTATCGCAGCCAAGCTCATTTATTGATCCAACGGTTAAGATATCATATGGTTCATAAAAAGCCTCCATCTCTACCGTTGGATCGTTTAACCTTTTTCGGATAATCATTGGGACATTTAAAGGCCCAAAATAAGATGAGCGTTCGCATTTAATGGGCTTTTTATGCAATTATGAAATGAATACCCGTTCGCTTTATCGTTTCCCGCATTCTACAGCGGTGCGTTTTGCACACTCCATTCGGTCCACGGCATCATCAAGTACCCGGTCCATTGAACCGTTTGTGTTATCAGTGAACACAGTTGGTGATTTCACTAAAAATTTAATAAATCAGATGTAACATTCTGATTTATGATATAAAGTAACATATATGGAGAGACTTAAATGAATTGATTGGACTAAGAATTTTTTTATGATCAAATGTGGAAAATAGTTAAAAAATAAGTTACTTAACTCACAATGCCGTGTGAAGGTTGATGATGATTGCAAGTTTGGTAAATAACTTGAACTTTACCGAGCTTTATTCATGATACCGAGGACAGAAACAGCTATCACATAAAAATTGTAAGATTAATAAACAAATTTCCAAATTTTTCTAAAAATATAGGCAACGGCCGCATAAAATGAATTCATACACTGAGTAAAGAGATATGAAAGACCCATTAATTAGCTATAAATGATTAGAAAAAACGTTACTGAATCTCTAATAATAAAGTAGACATATCTGCCTTGTTAGGCTGTCCACGTCAGCATTCTACCTAGGGGATTTTGCGACACGTCAGCAACACCAAAACTACGCTGCTATCTGTAAAAGTCGGGAATATGCTTTTTGGGCCATTGCAAATAACATGCGAAGCCCATCTGAGTTTTGTTCTTCTTCCTCTTTCTGAGTCATCCCTCCGATCCCAGATTCGTAACGTCTTCGCATCTCAGATTTTTGTTCTTTGTTCTCCCGATCTAACCTGACCACGATTGCGTTACATCCGACTTTCTTAGTTAAGAGAAACGTGATCACGATGTGTTCTTGAATCAAGTTCCATCATGTAGCTATAACATGTTTGTTTTCATTTAATGTGTTGCTTATTTCGTTCACTTTCTAAGATCACAAAGTGTTCTGTTTAATTATCAGTAGAGGGAATCGATTTGCTAAAGGAGTTGCTGTCCAAAGGTGTTTCTGTTGATTCTGAAATCGAGTCTGGTATGTCATTGATTGGGTAGCTGGCCATGACCAAAGAGATACGGTGCAAGTTTGTTAGAACACAACGCCAATGTAAGCTTTTGTGTATAATGCATATTTTTGGGTGAATTTTCATCTAAACCGTAATTTTAATTTTGATTTTTAATGATCTCTCAGCATGCTTAGAGCTGTTGGTGGAGGTTTGTTTGAGTGTAGGAGATGTACGTGTATGTTTGATATTGAGGTGGAAGCTTAATTCTTGGCAAGGAAGATAGGATTGTTGCTGGAATTGCTCTTGCTGAGATGATTTTGAACAAGTTGATCCCTCTTTGAAGGTTTAGATTTCCAATCCTTGAAAGGGTGTTTATTTGTTTTGGTTTCAGTTAAGTGATGTTTAGTGATATATTGAATCTCTCAAGGTTGAAAGGATGCGCAAGATGTTGGGTTCTATGCCTGGTACTTTCTACATATCTCCTGGACCCTGCGAACCTCCTCTTGTCAAGGTTCAAGAAGAAGCCAAAAAAAAAAAACTCAACAAATCTTTGTTTCTTGCATAAAGTGGAATCAAAGATGTGAATGTTGTCTATCCAAAATAATCGAATGAAGATCAGTAATTAAACATTTAAAGCTGATGTTAGTCTTCTCTGTTTTGCAGTTTGCAGGTTGGAGACACTCAAGAGGATCACGTGGTGGTTGCTCCCTTTCTTTAAAAAAAACTCTTGTGTGATGATTTGTAAGATTCCATAACAAATTCGTTAGCTACGGTAAAAGAGCCAAGAGTTGTTCCCTTTCTTTAAAAAAAGACTCAATGCGGTGGTTGTTGTTTCTTTTATTAGCGCAGATCTTTTTCTTTATAAATATTCACATGTTAAGGACTTATAAGTTCCGTCGTCATGCACCCTTCATTAGTAAAATCAAACTTACCATCACTTGCAAGGCTTATAAAACAGATTTTATTGCAGACAACATATTATTTGTGTGATCTTATCGGTTTGTGGAATTGCAGCAAGTCGTTTTGCCCGTACTGTGTGAGAGTGAAGGAGCTTTTGCAGCAATTGGGTGCTAAATTCTTCACCATTGAGCTAGACAAAGAGAGTAATATTCCCTAATCTTCATCATATTTTTGTCTACTTGATGCCTTCTGTGACGTGCCTAAGTCTTGGTCTTTGTTTGATCGTTAGTGTATGTTTTCTTCTGTTTGCTCTCTCGCTTGTGTATTTAAAATTTGACGTTAGTTGTTTTTGTACCAAGTGTAGTCATTTTTTTGATCACATACTCAAGTTTTTGTTTGTTTATTTAAAGAGCAAGTTCTGATTGTTCTCTGAGGACAAGAAAATTTCGGATTTTTATATTTCCCCTACATATTCATGTATAGGTTTTGTTCATGAAAATATTCTAAAATGTGTCTCTGCTTTTTCTAGAGATTCGAGTTTAGGTTTTCTGTTTGATCTTTTGTAGGTTCTACTCACATTAAAAATGTTCTATGATACTTCTATTTTTTTTTAATTCAAGTATATATTTCTGGGACCATAACACTCGATGAGTATATATTACACTGATTCAGACTCACCAGAGGGATCTAAACTCTTTTCAAATTTTTATAAGATTTTTCCTTTGTTTTTGCTCTAAACCAAAATCTTTGTGATTTTCCATTGTTTTTGTAACAGTAACCAACATGCACAGATACAGTAATTTGGTTCCTGTTGACTGAAGCTGAAGCTATCGCTGCAAAAGCTAGAACAGCTTCTGCTTAATAAACACATCCATTTGTGATTTGCTTTCTATCAGGAATAAAAGATGACAAGTTTGTGTAATAAATGTCTACTTTGTTTGAAATGATTTAAAGTTGTGGTTATGTCGAAGTCGGATTCTGATACATTTATGTTTTTGTTTTATCAACTGATATGTTTATGTTATCAGGGCAAGCTAATGAGTGACAGACTCAGAATTACTAATAAATAAAAATGCAATCAGCCAGTTTACGCGTCGAAATTTTCAACCACACGAGATTAAAACAAAACATTCAAGCATCCACTTCCATTATTACACCCAACCCAGTGACCACACTACATTTGTGAGCAACTGTTTGATGCATGTTACAAGTTAGAATGCCAGCTACGTTAGGTTTCAAAACAGTAGAAACTATGTGAGTGTTTACGTACTCATCACTGAATTTCTTTCATTCTAGAATCTATTTCACCACAAACTTTAATAAAACAGTATCAGTTGCAGAGTGCCTATAGGCCTACCAAATGAATCCTTAATGGACATAGTAAATGGAATGAAAATGACATAAAGCCAGCCGCTACTAACAGACCCCCTACAGTCTTTCACTACACAGTCATGATTCAATCTCGGATCTCTCTACCATCTAAATTTCTATAAGTCATGTTAAAGACGCCAGTTGAACTGAAAGGCAGAGTAACTATAGGGAGTTCCCTGAAAAGACAAAGTGTTTTTGAAGCATCCACATCATTAAGCAACCAAAAGAAGCCGAAAAAATATTTTATCACTCTCTTTCAATAAATTTGCATCTTCATATATTTGAAAATATTTTATTTACTAAGAACATAAAAATTAATTCAAATTATTTTGAAATAAATTATACGAAACCAGCGCGTAGCGCCGGAATACCACTAATTAGCTATAAATCTCAACATTGGTTTTATTAGAATATATAAAGTTACATTATTACATATGACAGAGAGAGATATAGAGCCAAAACGCAAACGCAGGAAACATTCATTTACTGCTTCTTGAGAACAACATTCTCCAAGTACCATTGTCTGACGCAGCCCATTTTTAATAGTAACCTTAGCTGTCCATCCCAAATACGCAAGCTTCGAGCTATCCATAAGCTTCCTCGGAGTCCCATCAGGCTTACTACAATCCCAAACAAGCTTCCCTTCAAACCCAACAACCTCCTTAACCAACTCAGCCAACTCTTTAATCGTCACTTCCACACCACTCCCCACATTGACATGCTCAAACCCACACTAATCACGATAGATATTCTCTAATGTTAGTGCAACTGCTCTAATCGATGATTGGTTGAGAGATAGTTGCAAACACACAAAAAGTAGTTGGCTAGTTGCAAAAGATGGCGTCTACCACCAGTGCTAAAATCCAACTGTAAGTATATAATGTAATATTCTTAGACCTCTTCTAATACAATAATAAATTCATTTTTTGTCATTACAAAATTTACCATATGCCTTTTTGAGAAAGGAATTGGGCAGAGGAATGAGGGGACCGCATTGGTTAGCTTAAAATAGAACTTATTGGTATACAGAGATGATGAATATTGATATTGATTGACTGCAACTTTGAGCTGAAATAAGTAAAAAAAGGAATGTTGTGCGTTGACTTTGATATTTTGAGCTATCAGATACTCGTCACCGTTTGATTTCTTCTGAGGCCAATACTGTTACGGACATACCAACAAGTAGCATTTGATAAGAACTGGTCCAAAGAGACAGCTAACGGAACATTCCTTATAAGTATCCGTCTCAGCCGTGCTTGCTTGCTTAACAAGTAACAACTCTTGATTAAATCATGATGAACAACAAGAATTACTCTTTCGTGTTTCTCTTATCTTTTCTTACTCTACCCATCTTTCACTCAACCTCTTGTACACTCGAATGTGGAGGTATTCAGATTCCTTTCCCCTTTGGAATCGAACCAGGTTGCTATCTCGACGAGTGGTACCAAATCGAGTGTCAAAGAAAAGCTGATAACGAGAAAGATTTTCCGTTCCTTGTCAAGATGAAAATGGAGGTTGTGAATATTACCCTTCTGGCGGCCGGTTATTATAGCCCGGAATTTTCTTCAGTTCGTGTAAGAAACCCGATCACATCCGTAGGTTGTTCTAGCGATGGAAAAGAGTCAAGATCGGCTTTGAATTTAACGGACACTCCTTTTTTCTTTGGTGATAAAAACAGCCTCGTAGCTGTTGGTTGCAACACCAAGGCATCGCTGACAAATGTAGAACCAGAAATGGTGGGATGCGAGTCGACTTGCACTACAAGCAACAATGCACAGACCATCCCTTTTTTCAACAAAGTTGGATGCTCTCGCCTTCCCTCCGTTTTCATCACCGGGACCAATTACTACCAAACCATCTTGCCTACCAACTAGGCAACTACGTACCGTTTTGCAATATAACGAGAGAAGAAGATTCGAGAATCTGCAATGGGAACGGATGTTGCCAGGCAAAAGCACCTGGGGATGCTCAACAGATGATTGGTGTCACAATAACAAACAGTGACAATGGAAACTTGACGACTGAAGGAGATTGCAAAGTCGCCTTCTTAACAGACGAAGTATACACTTTATCAAATGAAACCACACCAGAAAAACTTTTCTCTAAGGGATACGCTACTGTTACCCTAGGATGGTTCATCCGAACGAGTAATGCTTCTTTTCTACCATCCTTGGGATGCGAAAACAGAGAAGAATTTGATGCAAAAGACTTTGATATGCGCAAAGCAAAATGCACATGCGATAATCATACAGTTTCTGGTATCAGTTATGGAAGCTGTGCATGTTCTCCGGGTTGCCTGGGTAATCCTTACAGTGTGGGCGACTGCAAAGGTAAGTACTAGTTCCGTAAAATTTTGGAGCTTTAAAGGGAATCTGTAGCAAGCAATGTAATAATTTCTATCATCTGAGTACAATTTCACAACTTTCTTATGCAGAAATTAATATGTGCCTTGTTGATCCATGTGGCAATTTGAAAATTTGCAAGCATACCTCGGCAGGTCGTGACTGCGTGAACCTCCACATTCCAGAAATATTGACAGGTACATCAAAGAATTTTGTTATACATCCAAACTTAAGCATAAACTAAATTTTTGACCCGCTTTTAAAAAGCCAGCTACTATTTTTTGTTTTGTTTTATCTATAGATGGATCGATAAGTCTTTTGCTTTGATGATATAAAATGTTATAGAATCAATATCAAGTTATCATGAGGGTATGAAGAAATTTTTATTTCACAATGTCTCAGATAAATTTTTTATGTTTTCAAATATATTAACAATGGTTATACCTCAAATTTGTACTTGAGAAAAATTGTATATTTAACAATTAAATGACCCATTTTTTTTTAGTTTTGTGATTAATTCATAAAATTTTTTAGCTACAAAGTTTCACTATCTAATATAATTTTTTAAATGCAGATTTTAATTTATTATTATCATCAATATCTATGTAAATGTATTGTATATGATTGTGTAGTTTTATTTGAGAAAAATAATATCAATTAACTACGCTTGATGTTGGGAAGCGGATCAAACTCATTTCGTCCGACCCGCTCTTCAGCGGGTTGAGTCATTTTTACGACTCAAATTTGACCCGTCTGACAAGCAAATAAAATATATTTTTGCATGAAAAAATTTAAAAAATTTGAAAGGGAATCAGCCCATTAATGAAATCCATTATTATATATTTTTAAACCCAAATAAAAATGACAAAAACCATTAATGATAAATTAAATTTGTATATAAAAATAATGGTATAATTGAAAAAGATAAAAAATCATTAAACATAATTTTTCTGTTTTAATGGTATTGATTAGTTTAAATATTTGAAATGATGATCATATACTATTTCTTGTGCTGAATATGCAGGTCTGGGTGCAGGTCTCTTTGTCTTAATCCTAGTTTTTGGATCATTGTGGCTGAGGAAGTTTCGTAGACGGAGAAGGATATCAAAGCGCAAGAGGAATTTCTTCAAACGTAACGGGGGACTATTGTTGCAACAGCAGTTAAATACAACACAAGGCAACGTGGAAAAAACAAAAATATTCACCTCGAAAGAGCTGGAGAAAGCCACCGATAACTTCAACGTTGACAGAATTGTTGGACAGGGTGGTCAAGGAACTGTCTACAAAGGTATGCTTGTAGACGGCCGATCCGTAGCAGTCAAGAAATCAAACGTTGTAGACGAAGACAAACTACAAGAGTTCATCAACGAGGTCATCATTCTCTCCCAGATTAACCACAGGCACGTCGTAAAGCTCTTAGGATGTTGCCTTGAGACAGAAGTTCCTGTTTTGGTTTACGAGTTTATCACCAACGGAAACCTCTTCCAGCATCTCCATGAAGAGTTTGATGACTATGCAGTGCTGTGGGGTGTGCGTATGCGCATTGCAGTAGATATCGCTGGAGCTTTCGCCTATCTGCACACTGCTGCTTGTTCTCCAATTTACCACAGAGATATCAAGTCAACAAACATATTACTGGACGAGAAATACCGAGCCAAGGTGTCTGACTTTGGAACTTCAAGATCAGTTACCATAGATCATACTCACTGGACAACAGTCATTTCAGGTACAGTGGGCTATGTGGATCCAGAATACTACGGATCGAGCCATTTTACTGAAAAGAGCGATGTTTATAGCTTTGGAGTTGTCCTTGCGGAGCTTATTACTGGTGAGAAGCCAGTGATAACACTTTTGAATACTCAAGAAATAACGGGGTTGGCAGATTACTTCAGACTTGCAATGAAAGAGAACAGACTCTTTGATATCATTGATGCCAGGATAAGAAACAATTGCAAGCTAGAACAAGTAATTGCAGTGGCAAATCTGGCAATGAGGTGTCTGAAGAAGGCGGGGAAGAATCGACCGGACATGAGAGAAGTTTCTACTGAGTTAGAGAGGATATGTTCATCTCCAGAGGAGTTTCAGGTGCAAATTCAGATTGATGGGGAAGATAAGTTCAAGTTATTCAGAGGAGATTCTTGTAGTAGCACAGTGACTGCAAGAACAAAGTGATGTATGAAGATTGAAGAGTGTAACTTGATGGTGTTCTCTAAGTTTTGAGTTAATAATGTTTCCAAATACGTTTAAGTTATATTTGTGTTCTTTCTTTTTGCAACCCATTTGATAATGTTATTGATTGTGGTTATGACAGAGGCAACAACTTTACAACATATTTCAGTACCATTGTTTAAGCAAACATCTCTTTACCCATACTATCACATTTAATTAATGTTTAACAGATTATGAACTATAGTTTAGCAGTTAGAAGGAAATTTATGGCTACAGGTGGGTAGATAAACTATGGAAGAAATATAGCTAAGAAAAGTAGTTACTTAACAACTGTAACCAGACAAAAGAAACAAACAGAAGTCAATGCCCGAACCATACACAAAGAACATCGTGTGCATGGTGCGTTCTTGACTCCCACCTCCCACTAAAATTACCATTTCGAACACACAAAAAAGACCACAGAAACAAAAGCTGAACAAGAGAGTGAAAAAAGGAGACAAGTAACCAGATGAGTAATGATTGTCTTACACTCTTTGCTGGCACTGAAGGCAAAATAAGTGCTCAATAACTCCCTTTCTCTGATAATTGAAGACCCTTCTCAGAAATTAATGGCGTCATCAAGCGGTTGGAAGGACAATTCAAAGAGGTTTTAATGTGATGGACAGTGGAACTGATGAGGTTATTAACTGTTTCCATTGACTCTATATTCAATTTTCCTGACTGCAAACTACTCACCATTATCTGAAACCCAACCGTTATCAATGAACCTCCTCCTCCTCCTTCAGTTTTAATCTCTGCAAGTTGATTATTCCTGTTTCCGTCTGGTAAAACAGCAAAACCAGAGGGTAAAATGGGGATGTAAGATGTGTCTTGACCACTCATTGCCATGTTCAGTGCTGGTAAATCCACTGGAGTGTAGACCACAAGTGAGCCTGATGAGTCTACGCAGCTTTCTTGTAGAATCAGCATGTTGTTCTGTGATGATGATGCATTGAATCCCTAATGTAAAAAGTTATCAGTCAATAGTCTCAAGAACTGAAAATAAATGTGTATAAGTAACTTACACGAAGAACAGAAATGCAGTTTCCTGGATGTGAACCGTTTGCTATATGAGCAACTTCTTGAACTGAACTTCCATTCAAAAGAACGTCCCACTATAAAAACCAAAGAAACATTTTAAAAATGTTACACAAAACCATCTTTAACACGTGTAGTAGAAGTAGTAAGTACCTGTGGTCGAGTTCTTTCATCTTTGAGGAAATTGAAGACGATAAGTGGAGAAACAGGGAGCCAGAAGCTGGTGGCAGCACACAGAACCATTCCATTTGGTTCGTGCAGACTCTTATACGAAGTCAAACGGATTCCAAACTCATTCATTCCCGAAACAACCGTTGATCGAGTGTTGTTAGATGTACCAACGCTCAAGCAGAAGTTGCTTACCATTCTTTGAGCAAGTTTCATTATACTTCTCTTCCCTTCAGGTGATGGAATCACCGAGGATGTTTCGGGTTCCATTAGAGCTGTGAATCTTTCACACATTCTTTGGAGAGTAGAGATCCAACGTTCAGCTCCAAAAGCTAATCCTTCACGGACATAATCTTTAAACATCTCATGAACATGTTCTTGCTCTGAGATTTCAACATGTTCAACCCAAGTAACCTGTTTGTTGTTGTATAATAAATGATCCAATCAAATGATCTGAAGATGCTAATAGAACAGAACAAACAGAATAGTTTAAACACAAACCTTGGAATAGCCATTGGACATGTCTTGAATCAAGCAACCAGAAGGAAACCGATATGACCGAGAGTGAGACATAAACTGAGGAAACTCATAGGAGACATTAACAATAGCCCAAGTTCCACGTTCGATTTGCTGACAATATCTTAACACACTGAACTCGCGAGTTGGTACCAATGGTGAAAGCACTTGAAGCACTTCAAGAATCTAACACAAGCCAAAAGCAAAGTTAATCAAAAGTTTACACACAAACAATGATCAATCAAGTGCTTTGTTTTTTTACCAAATGCAATGCATCTCCGTGGCTTCCACGTAATCCAGATGAAACCACTGCAAGAGTTTTAGATTCTGCAATGATCGAGGGGAAAAGCTCTGCAGATTTGACCTGAAAATTAAGGAAATAGCTAAATGAGAAAAAATACAAACCATCTTTGTAAAATCTACAGGTTAGGTTGGTTACTCACAGAGTCCATGAGCATGTCCACAAGAGTCATAGCATTACTGAAAACAATACCAGAAGATCTACTTGCTTCCACTCGAGAGTTATGGTTCTTTCCTCCACGGCTTCTTGATCTTGGGAACATATTCTCATAGCTTTCGAGACTTAAAACGTCTCTGACTCCATCTGTTTTGATCCATAGAGGCTCATTTGTTTGTGTAAGCCTAAGCAACTCTTCCATAGCGGCCACAGCAATGTTGGTCATCAGAGACTTATCAATCTCTGACAAAACCAAGTTTTGTTGAGATGGTAAAGTAGGAACAGCCATTGAAGAATAACTTCCTGGAAGAAGATCAAAATCAAGAGAAGGACCACTGTGATTTAGTAGTAGTGGTGGGAGATGAGAAAATGGTCTCCCCATGAATCTAGCTGCAATGCTTGAAACCCTTTCAAGCTACCAGAAAAAAAAACATTAGTTGTTAATGAAAGTTTAAACTCTTAAAAGTCAAAACCACAATGCATGGAGATGGTTTCAAAAGCTAGAACCTCTTCTTTAAGCTGTCCATTTTCGATTCGGAGCTTCTGTTCATCAAAGTAAGAGTCTTCATGAAGAGGAGCATCACCACAAGTGGGGCAAATGGTGTGTTTGAGAGCTTCTCTAATGGCAATGTTTTCGCAACGAATCCTATCGTTCTCTTCCTTGAGTACACAGTTATCAGCTCTCTCGTGTTGTGCCTGTAACAAGAAACCATGAAGAGAGGAGACAAAGCGAGGAAGAAAGAAAGTTAAAAAAGTTGCAAAACCTTCTTTTGTGTTCTTCGGTTTTGAAACCAAAACTTGATCTGTCTTGGAGCTAAACCCAATTCTCTACTGAGTTGCATTCTCTGTTTCTCATCTGGATGTTGACACTCATTAAAAGCTCTGCAAACAAAAAAAACAAAACTCATAAAAGAGAAAAAGAGGTGAAGAAAACAAATGAGTAGAGATGAAAGAGAGAGTACGATTCAAGGCGTTGGATCTGGTGAGGTGTGTGACGGTGGAAACGTTTCTTCTTCATTGTCTTCTTGTCCGTTTCAGAGCTGTCTCCAAGAAACTCCATCTTCCTTCAAAGTTTAATGTGTTGTAGACAAAGAAACGTAACAAACCCTTTTTTTTCTCTTTACTCTTTAAATCAAACAAAGGGAACTAGCTAAAATGTGTTCAAAAAAAAAAAAAAAGGGAACTAGCTAACTCTGGACAAGAAATGTAACGGTAGAGAATCTGTAAAAAAAGATGTGGAAGGGATGAGCAAAAGGCGAGATTTGCTATAACACAAAGAAGAATCCATATAGCCGTAGTTAATAGTAGTTATGTTCTTTAAAGAACCAATGAAGAGAGAGAGAGAGAGAAATAAATCTCTCTGGGTCTTTGATATCTCGAGCCTATCATAAGCAAGGCATTAGCCATTAGTGCTTTCATCACTCCCACCTTTCCCTCCTTTTACATTCATTACTGACTCCAAAACCTCTCTCTCTCTCTCTCTCTTCCCTTGAGAAATTGTGTAACTGATACTGATAGGATTTAATGGTGTGGGTTTTAAATTCTCTTGATTGTTTCTCCATTACTGCCAAGTACTGTCTGAAACCAACCTTCTCTCACTCTCTCTCACTACCTTTATTTAAAATTGTCGGAGAGTAAGCCGTTGGTGAGTTTTATACACTTTCTCCGGCGAGTTTTCTAAAGGTCATGTAACTTTTCTTTGGGATTGCTGACCTCATCTTCTCTTTTTTTTTTTTTAATTTTTATAATTAGTCTCATATAGGAGCAAAAGAATTAAAATTTTAATACTGTTTGTAAAAATATTTTCAGACAAAAAAACAACTAAACTGGAAATAATCCGTTTTTTTTTTTCATAAACTAAAACAGTGAAACCTCTCTTGAATTTGTGTACCAACCTAACTACTTTTTAGATACCAAACCAACATCTCTCTACTTCTAAAGTCAAAACAATTACCAAGAGTTATAAGAATGCTTGCTAAAGTATAGTATAAACTCAAGTGAGCAACTTCATATCAATCTTCTACTCTCAATGCATTTGACATAGCCGTCACTGATTCTTCAATTGCTTCTCTCTCCCACCTGGTCGAACTGGAGTATAGCAGCTTGCTACAAAAAGAAACAACAATAGTATAAATCTAGCAAGTGCCATTCCACTTACTTTTGAAGAAATCAATTTCGTTCTTGACCTACAAAGTAGTAGATTATCTTTGATAATTTCTGGCACAATGTCAAGTAAAACGAATGTATAAGAATGCAAGTAACTAACTCTTACAGTTGATGGATCTAAATCGTCAAGTGTCTTGCGATACTTGAATAAGTCATTCTTGGAACAACTCTGCTGTTGCCTTCCTTTCCACAAGAGTGCCAGAGGAAACTGACGTGTGGTTCTTTTTGGCCGGTCAATATTCAAGTGAAAGTAACACTCCAACACCGAAAATAGTAGTAACACAATTAGAGTTTACAGAACTAATCAACAAGAGACAACATGAACAGAAAGAAAACCTGTAAAAGTGTCAAGCATCCACCTATCATAACTCTGAGACCGTTGAGAAGCCTCACTAATCTTGCATAAAGAAGAAATCTTAACGCAGCAGAACCCCAAGCATATTCTCCAGCTTTCTCAAACAGAATAGATATCCACAGAGATCTTAGTTGGATCCGTAGTTACGAAAATCGTGTTACCAGCAAGATATATAAGATAAGCACGAGTATGATACTCAACTTCTTTATATTATGTCCCAATTAAAATGATGATTGGTATGATATGGTTTTTCACTTATGCTTTACCTCAATTTCCAACTTAAACCATTCAAAAATAAAAAATAATTGTTTTCTAAGGGTTCTGGTGAATTTTTTCTTGAAAGATTCATAATTATTTCTAAATGGTTGAGAATTTATTTTGACAGGTTCATAATTATTTTTGGAAGAAGGGTCTATAATTGTCTTCTGAGTGGTTCATAATTGTTTTATAAACAGTTCACAATTGTTTATGAAAGATTCATAATTATTTATGAATGGTTCAAAATTGTGTTTTGAAGTGTACAAAATTGTTTTCTGAATAGTTCAGAATTGTTTATGAGAGATACTTTTTTTTCTGACGGGTACATACTCCCTCAATTTCAATTTATTTGTTATCATAGAGAATTTTTTTTTTCAAAATAAGATTTGTTTTATGATTTTAATACAAAATGTATTATATGATGTTTTATTTTTCTATTGATTTAAATATGGTGAGGTTTATCAGTAATGATATTTTATATATTTAAATATGCAAATTTAAAAATTTTCTTAATTTTTATGCAAAAACTTAAAATGAAACATAGAGAATAATTATTTTCTGAAGGTTCAAATTTTTTTTTTGAATAATTCATAATTGTTAATGAATGACTCATAATTATTTCTAAAGTGTACATATTTTTTTATAAAGGATACATAATTATTTTTTGAATACTTAATGTGTGATGCAGCTTGTGTTAGTCCAACTATTACAAATATTAAGAAAACACTATATACGCTGAGGTATGCAAATTGTGTTTGCAATATTAAGTTTTTGTAATTGTAGTTGTATACTTATATTATTCTGTAATTGTCAACCAATATCCGATGCAGCTTGTTTAATATTTAGCAATTACAGGATTTTACTATAAGCTTGCTACAACGGCTAATTGCACTATATTTTTTTTTGTTAATCGAGTATCTTGACCCCACCGAATTAATTCAGACTAGAGACTAAAGTGGTCAAGGATCAGTAAGTTGGCCACCATGTGGATCACTGTATAACGACTTTCGGTCTCGGACGCTGTAACCCATATGTTAAATCCACAATGGATAGGAATCGAATCAAGGTAGTGATACTCACAACGTGAGCACTTTACCACCATGCTAGATATTTCGGTTAATTGCACTATATATAAGGTAATTTTTTGTAATTGCACTTTTAAAACCTTATATGAGAATGCTGTAATTGCTAAATATTATTCTAAATTTGAATCTCACCTCTAGAATATTTTTCTATGAGTGAGCAAATTAAATATCCAAAATAGCACTTTCAAAAATTTATCTAAAAATAGCACCTTAAAACATTCAAAAATAGCACTCATTTATCCAACAAAATAGCACTCATTTGCTGACGAAATTGTTACTTTTTATCCTATGTTCTCCACATTCAGTGTGGCAGTGTCAAACTGTTATTTAACCGTGGTTAGAATAGCAAATATGATAATAGCTCAATCTTGAACTTTTGCAACCAATTGCCTCCTCGGATCTCTTCGAAGTTTAGTGTGTTTCAACCATGGATATTACAGAAACACGACAATTAATGTGTGAGCTTTAAGAAGCAAGAAAAAAAGGCTAGAAAACATGACAACCCAAAACACACACACAGAAGGACATGTCCGTGACGTAATGTAACGTAGATCGCTTTCTATTTACTCACGTCGTTGTGCATAGAGACTACACAACTCCATCAAATCTGAAGTATGAGTGGAGAACTCCTTCAAAACGAATATATTTCTCAGTCATCCATATTTAATATTTTTCTCAAAATGTCCTCTTTTCTCATCCCATTGTTGGACACTAATAAGATTATTATCGCTTCCGTGACCTCGGTAGTCTTCATTGCCTTTGCCTGTCTAACATTCGCAGTTTCGGTCGTGGCATTAGCTGTATGCACACCGCTTTTCATCATATTCAGTCCCATTCTCGTTCCCGCGACTATAGCGACTACTCTCCTAGCCACTGGGCTCACGGCCGGTGCCACGCTCGGACTGGCCGCTATTGGCCTCATCATAGGGCTCATTAAGTAAAACTAAAGAAACTTTTTTGATGTTAACTAAATTTTTGCTCATATTTTATTCACATACATGCAAATGCTAGTCTAAGTCAGATTTAATTACTACTTATTTAGAAGCCACAAATTTAAAGGCGATCGTAGCTTGTGATTTCTCAATTTGAGTTCGATCAGCTCCCCCACATGTCTCTTTCTAAATCATTTCAAAAAACTTAAGCTAACTTCTTTAATTATCTTTCTCTCTTTTGTCTATGATTCTTTTTACATATGCTACCTATTTTTGAGCTAGTTACATCTTATTATTGTTATTAACTCTTTTTGAAAATGAACTGATTTAGCTGTCTTTTCTTTTAAAACCTCTTTGTGTGTGTGATAGGACTGCGGAAGGAACTCCGTTGGCTCTGTCAGCCCAAAGACCATTGAAATTGCTAAAGTTTTCTGGTGGATTTTGGACATTCTCAGGATCATTCGGTGAAATTTTAAATTGGTTAAAAGTACACAAACTTATACCAGCAGGCGGAGCTGCACCACCACCGGCAGCCCCAGCTGCACCACCACCAGCAGCCCCAGCTGCACCAGCACCGGCGGCCAAAGCTGCACCACCACCGGCGGCCGAAGCTGCACCACCACCGGCGGCCCCAGCTGCACCACCACCGGCGGCCGCAGCTGCACCACCACCGGCGGCCCCAGCTGCACCACCACCGGCAGCCCCAGCTGCACCACCAGCGGGCTGAGTCGCACCCCCAGCGTAAGGAACATTGTTCGAGCTGTTCCAACGTGCATGTAGCATACTTAAATTAATTGTCTATTAGGATTTTATGACTCGAAAACTAAAAAGAGAGGAGCCTTTTGAATACGTTTTACGTAATTTTGAATCTGCTTATATATTTGTATTGATAGAGGTAAAAGACTAATACAAAGTAATTTATTGGAAAAAAAAAAGTAAATGCGGTAACACTTAATTGCGTTTTCTCTAAAAAAGCTTTAACGATTTGTATACGTAGAGTTAGCTTGAGGCTGTTGAGAAGTACAAAGTTGAGACTGTTGGCGAGTTTTTACAGTGTAAAGTTGTAATAGATGTTTTTTGGGTTGACGGTTTATTAATCAATCAGTTAGCATTTGTTGGTTGGCTGTAAGAGATGGTTGTGAAAATATGTTCTGGCGGTTCAGTGTAGTCTTTTGAGATGGCAAAATAGTTCATTTAGCTATTTAAGGATCATGTGCTAGTTCTGTGTAAGTTTCCTTTCGAGTGCAATTCAATCGTTCAACGGTCCTACATTCAGAGTGTAATTGATATTCATGAAATTTGCTAGTTCACTGATTATTATCTCTTTGATTCTAGTATCCTTGTTTCGCCTTTTGCTTAATATCTGATCAACTAACTTGTTAAAAGACCTAGACCGGTTCATTGTAATCAGGATCCAGTTTGTTTTTTTTTTTTTTTTGAAATGAAGAAGAGATTCACAAGTATAAGAAGAAATGTTATAGGTATTCGTTATGAATATTGATAGATTGTATTGACTTTTCTTGCCAACTAACTCTACCTGTTTTCCTACTAAACTTCACCAGTAATTTAATTCTGGTTTTGTTTCTCCGATACACACGTGCAAGTGAGCTTTAAAACAATTTGATTAAGACTTACCTAGTATCTAATCGGTTAATTAATTGGAATTTAAGCTATATTTTCAATCATTCCTTAAAAACAACCTATAAACAGTTTTGCAAGCAATCCCAAGTACAACATATCACCTTCTTCAGGTTTTCAACTTTATTCCATCTTTTATTTATAATTCATAATAATTTTGAGTTTTCTTAGGCTTTTGGATGTGGGACATGTGTTGAAAATACAAAACCTGATGAATACAAATTTCATATTTTTATAGAACATATGTAATTATATTTGTTTGAGGGCTTATAGCATTTCCAGTGAAAAAATTTCAACATTAAGTTCTTTCCTTTTAGTGATGAATCAGAGTACTAATTTCTGTAGAAAAGAGGTAAAAGTAAATCACACAAACATGGTGGAGTAGTATAGTGGATTTGAAAAGATGTTAAGCATCTCGGATTCCAAATCTACCAAATTCAGATTTACTAGTTTGTATATATATTCTGACACTCTAAATATTCAATTCTGGCTGTAAGCAATCAGGTATGTCTGACGCCGATTAACAAGATTCCATATGATTAGTCGGTTGGTTGCGGTCTATTAAATACCTTGAATTATAAAAAAGAAGGGAGATAAAAGTAATGTAAGTGACGTGCCATGAGACCAAATGTCTGAACAAATAAGATGCGACGTATTGTCATAAAAGATTTCTTGACATATCATTCAGTCAGCCAATTAGTTAACCAAGACACAGACTCGTTTTAGGGTTTCCGCGTTGGTCCGAATTGAGAATAAAGAAACATTTGGTTCGGTGTGAAAGGTATACGTGACCTGCAATTAAACCACAGGTCCCCCACATCTTTACCAAACTCTCTCCTTCTTCACCAGTTTTTCAATTTAGAAAAAAATGTGTTGTCAATCTCGGAAGCTAAAAAGCATGTTAGTATCTTGTAACGGCCATTAGTTATACCAAAGAAATACGGTTGAAATTTATTCATCAAGTTTGATATCCACAAATCCTGGAATAATAAACGTTTCTTTTTCTTAATTTATTATCATTTCATATCGGAGAAACACTAACGAATTTATGTTTTCTTATAATCTTGTACAAATTACAATCGTAGAATAAAAAAAATAAAATATTGCTGCGTTTAGCTATATTTTTCAAAATGAACTTCTTTGTAAATATATATTTAACGTCTGCAGCGTAAACGTATATTCGTTGTGCCAAATATTGTTTTTGTTTGGTAAAAATGTTAAATTCATTTACCATATATATTGTTGGGTCATATATTGTTCGTAGTACTTCCCAGTTTGAATCACGTTCTAGAAGTTATCAGTAATATATTTCAAGCTACTAGCTATGAAATACATATATACGGTTATGTGATTAATATATATGTGTGTGTAGCTTCAGAAAGGTAAGCAAACGTAGATGAAGTATTGGTGGCTGAAGTAGAGGGCTTAGGTTAGAAAAATAAAAATATATTTAAGAGTAGACGTTGAACGTTTAACGAAAATCACCCCACCAAGCAATCTCTCCTATCCATTTGTGTAATCTTTTTTTTTTTTGTAATATTAATTTCAACTTTAAATATTCCACATAAACAGAAATTGATAATGGAAAAATTTTATAATAAATAAAAAAGAAAGAAATAGACGGGAAATTTTTTGTAAAAGGTAGATTACTTAAAAGAGAGTGTGTGGTTAGGGAAGACGTTGGCATCAAACGCAGGTGAAAACGTCCCTCCAAACTCTCTCTAACGAATCTTATAATATTCATTTATTTAATTTCTCCATTATATGTATGGTGCTGTTGGTCTTCAGCTTTCTTCTTGTTCCTACATACCCATCTTCCCTCACCTACATCAAACCTAGGGTTTCTTATATATATCAACATATATAATAGACATCTATGTATGTGTATTTGTAATTAACCATAAGATCATAGAGACAGAGAAAGCAGAAGAAATAAAGAATGATGTGCACTCGAGGCCATTGGAGACCTGCAGAAGATGAGAAGCTAAGAGAACTCGTCCAACAATTTGGTCCTCATAATTGGAACGCCATAGCTCAAAATCTCTCTGGTCGATCTGGTAAGAAAAACAACTTAAAAACAATTTACTTCAATTTAGTATAGTAAATACCATCTCATGTGGTTTGTTTTTTATTTATATTTTATTTCTTAGGTAAGAGTTGTAGATTGAGATGGTTTAATCAACTGGATCCTAGAATCAACCGAAACCCTTTCACTGAGGAAGAAGAAGAAAGGCTTTTAGCGTCTCACCGGATCCATGGGAATAGATGGTCCGTGATCGCAAGATTTTTCCCCGGTCGAACTGATAACGCTGTCAAAAACCATTGGCACGTTATTATGGCTCGTCGTGGTCGAGAACGGTCCATGATGCGTCCACGTAGCCTTGGCCATGATGGGGCGGCGGCTGGCCCTGGGATGATGGGATATAAAGACTGTGACAAGAAGAGAAGATTGGCAACCACAACAGCTATCAATTATCCTTATAATTTCTCTCATATCAATCATTTTCAAATCCTTAAAGAGTTCTTGACTGGAAAGATCGGGCTTTGCAATAATACCACTCCAATCAATGAGGGTAATTAAATCAATATGCCTTGAATTTGTGTGTTTTTGTAGATAGATTGATGCATAACAAAAACATGTGTATATACAACATACAAACTTATAACCATTAGATATGTACATTCGTTCTTTTAAAACATGCAACTAGTATTTTCGTATATACCCTGATTTTGTTTTTTTCTCAAAATTTATTTGAGTTTATATGAATTAGAATTCATGTCTTTTTTCTGGAAACATTCATTTATTTTTTAGTTATTTAATTAGTAAAGAGTCTTTAACTATCTTTCTGAAATAAACATGATTATTTTCGTAATTAACATGGTATATCATTATATGCATACATTAACTTGTGCGTATACGATTATATAATTGTAAAACTTCTAAAAGCTAACTCCATGGACATGAATCATTTGGTCAGGAGCAATAGACCAGACTAAAAGACCGACGGAGTTCTACAATTTTCTCCAGGTTAAGACGGATTCGAAGAAACCTGAAGTGATAGACAATTCAAGAAAGGACAAAGAAGAAGAAGATATTGAAATTTGTGTTCCCTTTTTCGACTTTTTGTCTGTTGGAAACTCTGCCTCTCAGGGTTTATGTTAATTAGTTCGTACCACATGTACTATATACAAGGTGGATCATATGTTAATAATGACATGTAGAACTTACAAATCAGTTCGAGCTCTTATTTGAGCCAAATGTGAAAATTAGACAGCCCAACTTCTTCTTGTACATCAGACCTAAGATTGTATTTTTATATAGGTTTAGTTTGCTATGTTTATTCTAAAAATGTTCAGTCCAGACAAACATACTCGGTCGATAACTTCTCTTTTTCTTTTAAAGATAATTAAATCAAACCAGTCGACAACATTCTTGAGCAGAAACTTAATTAACTGATTCGGAAAACTTATTCAAGTTTAAGGAAATGTCGTGAAACCAAACATAATCTGAACCAACACCAAGAACCTACCAATCTGCTCTTGTTTTAATTTAAACTCGTTTTAGCTATGTCTTGTCTAAGCCAGAACCAATACTATACCAAATGAATTTCCTTAATTACTGCACTTATAATTTCCTAGGCGGACTATCTTTGACTCGTATAACTTGTGACGATGAAGCTCTAATCTTTTTGGTAAATAGATGTAAAAGGGAACTTTTACAAGAATTGGTTTAGCTTAGTTTCACTTATTGTGAAGTTGTAAGTTAATAACGGCATATGAAACCGAGGTTGGAGTGTAGATATGATTAAGTTGGGAGCAGTTATCAGCCACCAATTCAAAGTAGCAAATCTACCCCTTTCTTAAGAAAACACGAATATAATAATACGTTTTATTTAGGTGGAGATGAAGAACACACATCTTGACACGACTTGTAACCATACTTTTCATTATTAAATTAAACACACCCTTTTCATTTTGTTTTTTTCCTCTGAATTGATGTCATTATGGTTGCTAGGATATCCTCATTGAGTTAAACATGTATGTCACATTTTGTTTAAGACAATACGAAAAGACAACCCAAAAATATAAGTAACTGTCTATACATATTTTATTATATATGAAAGATAATTAAGCAAAACGTTGATTATTGTACGTACAAATATGTTGAAATCAGTCATATTTGGATAAGATTAAGACACCCAATATACATTTCTGATTATATGTATATTATCTCATCCTAGAATAATTTTTAAAAGTGCGTATAAAGTCTTGGACTATGTCATAAGTTTTTTCCTTTGTTGTAAAAAATCTAACTCTTCTTGGTGAAAAGTGAACATTTTGAGATATCACGAAAAATCATCTCTCCAATTCACTTTTATTTTCAAAACTACTTCTATTGTTTTTACTCTTTAACAATATTTTATTTTAGTTTGCTAATAAGGTATGCGGTCTACCACACAAATCAACCTATGAGCCACATCTATAGACTTCAGTTGTTTTGTAGATTGTTACACATAGTTTAAACAACAAAATTCAGAGAAAGAGCATCTTACTAAGTTCAGTGATTTTCTTAAACAACTACTTAACACACCTTTAAAGTCACTATTAGAAAACATCTAAAGTACCTGATCATTGGTCACTTCAATCGTTTTAAATGGTTGTTCTTTCTAAAATGTAGATAGCATAGAATTAGAAACATTAGCTAAATTGATAAAATAGATGAGTCACATCCTTTGTCAACAGATGAGTCGCATCTAAATTCAGTTTCAAGTCATCAAAGTCCATTTTGGTATAACAACTACACGTCTTTGTGGGCTTATTATACCCATAAAGCTTTGATATAACAGTAACACATCGTAGACAAAAGAAAAAAAAAAACAGTAACACATCGTTGTGACGCCCAAACGGGAAAACCAAACTTTAAAATGGGCTTTTATATGTGTAGCTTTGGGTTCTCAAAGGACAATTCGCTCTATTTACGTTACAAGTCATCATCATAGTCAAAATCTAGTGATAATTGATTCTGACAAGTCTTCTCTTCTATGTAGAAAAAAAGGAAACAGATCTGACAAAAGGACAAAAGCTACATAAGACCTTTCCCATTTTTACAAGCAAGCATCAGTTTCAAAATTTTAAAACTTTTCAATTGAATTATTTAATTAAAGAGAAAAAGTAGCTAAGAAAATCCCACAAAATAATTAAAAACCCAGTCAAAATACTCAAATTACTTCATTTTTTAAATAGTTTGGTATTATATGTTATTTAACATATGAAAAAATCGCATGTAATACGCATATACATATTTTATTGGTGCACATTTGCATATACAAATTAGATACTGTATTTCTGATTCAATCTCTTACAAATTTTAAGCAAAAAAAAATAAAGAAACCTCTTATAAATTTCACAAGATATGCATGAGCTGAGTTTAATTTTGTTTGGAAGTATACTAACGGTTGTAAAACAAAAGTTGTTTAAAGACAAACAAAAGTTGTTTAAAGACAAACAAAAATCACGTTAATTTTATATTTGAAAAAAAATTGTAATCATAATTCGAAATATATAAACACACACTATATATATATATATATATATATATTTTCTCTTTTTTCTTTTTAAAATCATCACTTCATCAGCTTGAAAATCATTATATCTCATCTGTCTTCCCCGCGCCACTGCTCTTACCCCACACTTCCTTTATCTCTCTCTCTCCCTACTCTCTGTTCACTCTCTCTCTCTCTATCTCTCTCTGAGAATGTCTACGACAACAATCGGCGAGCACATCAGACTCCGCCGAGCTAGGCACCAAACCAACCGTCACAACGCCGTCGACGATGATCCGCCGCTGACACACGTCGTCCCTCCAATGTCCCAACCAAATCGCTTCTGTAACTCCGCAATGTCCTCCAACGAACCCACAAAGAAGAAACAGCTCGGTTTCCCTCAAGCTGCCTCCTTTCGTGGCATGAACTGCACAGCCGCAGCAGCAGCTCATGAGGTCTCTGTTCCCACCGTGATTCGCTCCTCCGCTGATTGGGATGCGAGAGTTAGAAAGGAAAACAAGAAGAAGAAGAAGAAGAGGAACAAGAAGAAAGGAAGCTACGAGGATGGTTCGGTTAGGTTCTTAAGTGAGACCAGAGACGTTGATTGTGTCGCGGTTCCTGACGTTTGGTGCGGTCCAGGGATAGGGTTCTCGACGGATGCTGTGTCGGTGGATCCTCCGAGAAGGAATCTTGCGTCGTCGCGTCGTAAAATTGACGTGGAGAAGAACGGTTCTAATCAGACAGAGGTAAAGGTGTTAGCTTTATGTTCTGTATATCTAATTGCAAGTCAAAGTTTGAGTCTTTTTTTATTTTTTATTTTTAGCATGAAAAAAAAGGTCTAGTCTTTTCTTTTGGTGGTGAGTTTAGTTTAGTTTATTACAGGGGAGTGTTAGGCAGAAACTGTTTGGAGTGGTTGGAGCTATAGTAGTTGTAGCATCCCTATGCTGTTCTTGCTGGGGACCATTTTGGTTTATAGAAATTTTTGTGTTTGTGGTTTGGATTCTCTTCTAGACAAATCACAAGGGTCTACTTTAGTGGAGAGATTTTACTTTTATTATTAGTCTCTTTGTTTATGATGAAGATAATATTTTGTTTTCATGTGTCGTGGTCCTCTGGGGTTTATTAAAAGCTATAAACAATTCAGAAATGAGAGCTTAGAGAATGGAATCTTACCATCTTTTTGTCTGAGCTTGGTTAGAGGATTGAGTGTTAGAATGGTTTAGCATATGTTTTGAACAATAGTAACAAATTGTTACAAATGTCTGCAGGGTTCTTCTGTTCTTACTAGGCGGTTTACCAATCAAGAATCTCATTCTCACGCATTAATGAACTCTGATTCGACGTTTATGGCATCCTCACACGTTGAACCAACGTTGTTCTCAAGTAGATACCAAGGCCATCTTCGGCGCCCTTACCCTGATGATCTTACCGAGGTAGAATGTTCTGTCTATAGTATTGTAGATTTGACTCCTGACTCTTTCAAGTGGTCAAACTCACACTGGTTGAAGTTTTAATATCAGTGAATAAGTTGAAGAACTAAGTCATGTTTTTAAAAAATATATATGCTGTCTGCTGCAGATGTTGATGCTGCGGAATGGTTTTGTAATGGAGAGGACAACAGATTCGCGTGATCACTTCCACAACTTGAGGCTTGATGTTGATAACATGTCATACGAGGTATGTTTCTCAAAAGACAAAAAATCTCATGAGAAAAAGCTTACCATTTCCATTTTCTCAACTTTATTACTGAGTGTGTGTTTGCTTGGATCTCTACACAGCAACTACTAGAGCTTGGTGATAGAATTGGTTATGTGAATACTGGACTAAAAGAGACTGAGATACGTAGTTGTCTTAGGAAAATCAATCCATCTGTATCAAACACTCTTCTTGCTGATAGAAAATGTAGCATCTGTCAGGTAAAGTCCACTCCATTTCTTCTCAAAAATTCAGAAAGATTATATTGCTTGTATGTTAATGAGTTTCATATTGCTGTTCCTCACTAATGTTCATGTTGGTGGTGACAGGATGAGTATGAGAGAGAGTGTCAGGTTGGGAAATTGGAGTGTGGACACAGCTTCCATGTCCAATGCGTGAAGCAGTGGTTATCGAGGAAGAATGCTTGTCCCGTCTGTAAGATGACAGCATTCGTCAAGCGTTGAGAGATTTGTGTCTTGTTTAGTTTATGATGATACCTTAAGGTCTTTCTTAAAAGCTGTATAAAACCAAATCATCTGATTCTTTATTTCATGCGTGTTGTTTTGTGATTTAGCAGTCAGTTATGTGTGTTTCTTGATATTGTTTTCCTTTGTCCTTTGTTGGAGTTTTCTTATATGATTGAAATACAATTTATATAGTACTTGTAAGAACAAGAGTTTTGTGACCCTGAAGATTCTGCAGCTTCTTATTTCTTTTTAGTACAATCATCATCCCCTTATACTATTGTATTGCACTTTAGGATTAAAAATCATGAATTTGAACCAGCGTAAATAATCTGGATTTTACTATATATTGAAAGATACAAATTAAGGATATAAGAAAAACAAGGTGAACAGAAGAAACATTTGTTAGATAGGATACTTGAAAAATATATAATTAATTTTTGTCAAAACCAAATATTATAGTATGCATTAATTCGTCTGTGAAGTAGGAAAGGAACTCTTGCAAGTGTTAACATAGACAACACGTTATATTGAAATCTTCTGATTCTTATCAAATGAGTGTTACAACGAGCTAAGTATTTTAGGACTTGCTTTAAACATATAAGAGAAGCATATAATATCAAATTCTTCTTTTACATAAAGTAGGAAGAAGCCTTCAACTTGAGCTCTGAGATTCTTGGCAATGTAGGGAAGACCATTATTACTTGCCGTTGGCTTTGCCTAGAGACGTGAAGTTCAATCTGCGACAACAAAAAAACAATCAAACGTTTGTCAAATTCGATATGAAGATTCAAACTAAAGTATAAGAGTACAAACTGCTTACTTGATTATCGGTTTGCGCTGTTGCACGGAAGCTCTATGCGTCACCTCGGGCTGTCCCATTGGAAGAACCTTTAAGAAAGAACAATCAGACAAGAACAAACTCAAGAGACTAGTTTAAGTATAGGAATTGGCTTTAGAGAAAAAGTACCTCGAGTTCTTCTACTGCTTCATAAGAGAATGGTGAGCCATTTGAAGTAGTGGCGTCAAATGTAGGTATCGTTGCACTAGCCGCCAAGACTGTATCCTTATTTGAAATCTGCTCAATCACTTGGTTTCCAAAATCAAAACTGTCTTCAAGCTCCTCCGTTTCTTCACTAGGAGCTTGAGGAGTGGCTATCTTCTCTATTGGGTGAGTCTCTGCTGCATCCTTACTGAAAAGAACAACATTCTCTGGTGGATCCTTACTGATAGGATCAGATTTACCGTTTGAACAACAATCTTTCAGAGGACTAGAGCAAATGGATGGATTCGGGCTCCCGCCTTCACCATTCTCTACAGGCATTGCAACTGCAACGTGTTTAGAGTTCCTTAAATGACCCGTGAGTGTCTCATCGTCTCCTCGTTTTCGCTTCTTCCCATCTTCTGAGCTGTTAGAACCACCTTTACTTTCAGAACTCGCTTCATTTGTTGTAGTAGTAGTAGCTGCACTCGCTGTAGTAGAAATCCTGTTCTCTGAACGGCGTTTGCTGTCCCATGTTCCTTTAGAGGTATGTGAAGGTCTGACTCCACCAGGAAACACAAAGCTAGGAATACTTCTTCGCTTTATATGGCTGACACTAATCTCCATTCCGGGAATCCACAGCATGTAACCGTTAACAGTGTGTTTAAACTCCTCAACGGTTCTTCTGATATCGAATTGCTCGCCTTCTGCTGCTGGAACACCTTGTTTACGCTGCAGACCCATGAAGTAAGAGCAATGGAGTGGTCTGGATGCGTCTTGATAATCGTGTGTATGAGGATGGCATTGCAGCATGTCGTAAGTATGTCTCTCAATCTAAGAGAACATTGTAAATATCCAAGTCAAATAATCAGTCATTCTAATACAGATCTTTATTAATATCAACAAGAGTTTCACCTTCAGTGTGAGCTGTCTGAGACGTGACTCAACCCAGCCTTTCCATTTTCTTAGATCATCTACATTTGCAGCAGAGATGTCGATCTGAAGATAGTTTTTATAAGCTTCAAAGAATGCAAATGGCTCAAAAAGGGTATCCCAGTCAGCGTTGTTTGCTTCCATAGCCTGCAAGACATCAAACGAATGTCATACGTCAATCAATTTGCATAGAAGCCAGGACTATTATGAATATCTAAGTCTTACCTCACATATATCTTTGCCTCTCTGAAACTCTCCTGTCATAATCCGCAATGTACTTGCAGAGACGTTATAACTTGAGTTCATACCAGGATAAGCGGGAGTAATGATGGGCATCATATGCAACCTGTCTTTTGGGTTTCGTCTAGGATCCCAAACTTGAAGACCGAGGGATCCTTCATCCATAGAACAGAGAAGGACAGGATTTGGCCAACGCCATTGAGTGTAGACCCTGAAGAACCGAGACGCTAACATATTCGGGAGTGCGTTAGGATAAAGTTGACATATCCGAGCTACTAGCAACGCCCAGTTTATACCACCAAGAAATCCAGAGACCTAGCAAATTTTCAGAGAAAGACTTTACATTAGTTTATAGTCACAAATATGAAATGGAAGTAAAAGAATAGAGAAGAGTTGTCAATACATTAGAGTATACTCCACGTCGCTTAGCCCAAAACCTCATGCATCTTAATGTTGTCCTGAAATTCTGCTCATAAGTAAAACATAGATTCCGAATTAGGAAACTTATGGATGAAGTTTAAAAGTTTTATAAAACTAAGAGATGTATCATAAGTGAGCACAAAACCTCAATGTTGGGAACCAGACGCAAGATCTGGTCAGTAACTCTACAACCGTTAAGGCTTCGAACAGTTTGCTCATCAGCATTCTGTAGAATGGAATCATGTAATATATCTAAATCCTGCAACGTTAACAACAGGCAGGGAACACATTTAATATTCTTCCAAATGATCCACTCATAACATCAGTTCGAAACCATGATCATATTGAAAACAGCATGAAAGATTATTAACCATAAGAATAGTGACACAGAAATTACCTTAGGTATAACCCAGAGCGGAAGTTGTGCATATAGAAGATCAATAGAAATTCCATTAAGTTTGAATCCCATCAAGGGAACGTGAGCATCAGGAACAGGGTGCAACTCAGTTACTTCAGGCATTTCAGACAGCATCCTATGTAGCTCACCAAAGAAATCACCCTATTGGCAATATAAAGAAGAGTGAACTTAATAAATCTAACATAAGACACATTCAGACCGACGTATAGATGCAAGAGGTTAGTAGTACTTCTCTAGTCGCATGTCTAGGCCCCACACATAACGTGTCTATATCAGCACCAGGTCCATGTACCTATTTTGAAGAAGTAAAACAAACTGTTAAAGGAACACTAGATATGATGTTATTCATGTTACACAGAACAATAATCAACTGCAAGGGAATTCTTTACGACACAGACTGTTTAATAATAATATTTTTCTCTCCAAATACCAATTGCAACCTTAAATAACACCCTAGTGATTTAGCAATGCCTGAAAGCTCGTACAGTAAGGATACAAGTGACATATAAAATTGATCTCAAATTCTCAATATGTATGAATAAAGTAACACGAGAGAGAATGGGAAGACAAGTGATGCCCCTTCCCACACAGGAATATCTAAAGACAACAGAAGAGTATATCCTTTCTCTCTACACCAAAGAGTTCACAGTACAAAAAGGAATGAGTAAAACGAAGTTAATCTATATGGTTACCCCTAGACGATAAGAACCGAAAGTAAATATCTCTGCATTCGCCTCATGAAGCAGCTGATCATTCAAACCTTTAGCACGGCTGATTGTTTTAATCCATGTTTTTACAATCTGCACACATAACAAAGAAGAACTTACCATGGATTTGTTACAAACATCAATGAAAAATCCATAGTCACAATTAAGAAAGTAACAAAACCTGATCTAGTCTGCCTAGAACCTCCTCCCTTCTAACAGCTTCCTCCTTCCCCTCATACAATCCAACATCTTGCAAGTACTGAACAACCAAGTAACACAAGACTATGATACAAGTAATTCAACAAGAAAATTATAACATAACCAAAACATAAGCTTTTATTTGGTCCTCCCAAAGAGATAGGTTCTGTATTGAAGAAGTAAAATTATAACATAACCAAAAAAAAAAAAAAAAAAAAAAAAAAAAAAAAAAAAAAAAAAAAAAAAAAAAAAAAAAAAAAACATAAGCTTTTAAAGGTATGAGGAAAACCTTCTCGAGCTCTCGTGTCTTGATCACATCAAGCTCCGTTGGTCCTCCCAAAGAGATAGGTTCTGTAATACCATACCTTTGCCCATTCTGCTGGACATTCGCCATCAATCTTACTTTCTTCCTTCCTCTCTTTTTTTCCTGTTTTTTTTTTTCTTATCTTATTTTTTCTCTCAAATTTTCTATTAGATTCCTACGAGCATATAAAAATTTGATTCTTTTTTTTTTCTCAACGAAGAATTTTGCTGGATATTTCGAATAATGGTAAACTGGGAGAAAATTACAAATGGAGAGAAAGTTGTTGATCATACACAGAATACAAAATCAAAAAGCCTTTGCTAAAATCAAAACAAATCAAACTGAAAGCTAAACACTTTTGTAATCATACAACAATAGCCCAACGACCCTTCAAGCCCTAATCCAAGCGTCTGGTTATACAACGAATCGTAATCGAGAGAATAGCAGAAAGTCTCGTCCTTTTGAGCACCAAGCGATCCTTGTAGACTGCACCCCGGTAATCGGAGATGGTTTCAGGCGTATTGATTCCCGGTGAGAACAACCACTCTCCACCCCCTAATCGATTAGGTTTCCGTCGCGACGAATCAATCACACCTTCTCGTGTTGGGGATAGAAAAAGATTTTTCGGGCCACACACTTTTTATAACCGTGTTCCTAACCCTATTTTAGATCCGACCCTAGAATTAAATAACCCGACCCGATACCTTTTTTAACTGTATTAAAAAAATAGAAATATATATAATTCTCAACCATGATGTTCCCATAATATAACCATGCTCTGATACATAGCATCATACAATGACAATCCACTGTTGTTAGATACAGTGATCATAAGTTATTGAATCCAATACAAACACACAAAGAAACAGAGATTTGAGGCTATGAAATGTCTCTGTCTTATATTTGAGGCTGTCACTGGTTCAGTTATACACTTAGGGTGAGTTTGGAGATTGAACAGAGCTATATTTGTGATCCAAGAGATACACAGAAGCAAAAGTATAGAGAGCTTTATAATCATATAGAACCTGATGATCAGTTTACATCGAATAAAGCAAGTAAGACAACGAGGTTTTATCATTGTGAATTAAGGAGGAAAAACCATAAATTGCCAACTTACAACAGCAGGGCTACAAATGACAATCTAACAATGTTGTGGTCTAACCCGAGCGTGAAACTGGAGGAAGGGAAGAGAACGTGGTAAGAAACATTACTATTGGAAGTCGAGGTCGAGCTTCCTCTTCAGATGAGATCTATCCGCACTACAAAATGAACAAGAAGAGAAAGCTGTCAAAACATATTCAATCAAGGTAGTACACGGTGGGGGAAGGGGAAGTTAGAATACTCTATTTTTACCTGGTGATGGTAGGTCGGTTTGGTGGCCGCTCAGCGAGGATGGTAAAATCTAATGACATGTGTGCTTGTTGATCCTTGTCAACGTGAGACTTCATACCATCAAGCCTCCCACGCTCAAGCATTACTCTTCTAATCTTATGTGGTGGTGATATCACTTTAATCGCCTCATGTTTACCGTAAGAGGCTTTAGCTTCCTGCTTGCGTACTGGCTTTGGGAGCTTGGCAGGGTCAGTAGGAGAAGGAGCAGAAGTAAAGTACCTGAAAAATGGGATATCAAAGAAGTGAGAACAGAACTAGATATAAACTTGGCTATAATATAGGTGATGAGTTTTAGGCACCTGTGTTCTAGAGCCTGTTTAACGGAAATTCTAGCCTTTGGGTCATAGGTAAACATCTGGGACAACAAGTCGAGAGCATCTTCACTAACTGTTGGGAATAAAGAACGTAGAGAAGGTGCAGCGACAAATTGATACTCTACGTAATCGGGAAGGTTTTTCATGTCAGGCCACTGGTCCGCTTTTGGTGTCCCAAAGGCAGCAAATATTTTGCTTAATTGATCGATATCACTGTTTCCCTGCGATGAAGGAACCGAGTATGTAACTATGTAAGCATACTAAACAAACAATATATAGAATAGTCTGATAAGATCCAAAAGATAAAAACTGGAGTAAGTTTAGTTATAACCATTGATGAGCTGAGTACAGAGTATTTAACCTGAAGAAATGGTCTGCGTAGCAGAAGTTCGGCAAATATGCAGGCAGCAGCCCAAACATCAACTGCAGCACCATATTGTTTTGAACCAAACAAAAGTTCTGGTGCTCTGTACCATCTAGCAAACACCTGTGCATCATCATCACATATATCATAATAATGAAACAAGTGGAAACAACACCTTATTAAGGTGCATTACACATCTATTGTAATCATGGATTTTCAAAGGAAAAAAAAAAGGTAACTGATCCATCATGTAATTTGAGTTGAGACTGTTTACTACATATCACACTTTTGATTATCGATAGTCGAAAGCAGAAATCCATTATAAGAGGTGTCACGAAATTTCAACAATTAAGAGATTAGTATACAACGAGAGAAAACAAAAGAGTTTCGAAGACTTCAATGCTTACTCATACGTCAAGACAACTACTTAAATGAATTCATATAAGCTTCATTTTCTACAAGTTAGCGTTCCGGATCAATTATGCTATACTACAGGCAAAATAATACATGGTACTAACGCCAAAAACCATACCTGGTGGGTAAACTTACGACCTGGACTACCAAATATACGCGCTAACCCAAAATCAGCAAGTTTCAGCTGTCCATCAGGTCCAATCAACAAATTATTTGGCTTCATATCCCTAAAGTCAAACAATACATAATCAGTGCTAAAACCAAGCAGCATTACATATACCAAAGAAACTTGCTTAGGATTATAAACAAGTACCTGTGCAAAACCCGTTTCTCATGGCAATAAGCAAGTCCTTTTAGCGTCATTAAAAGGTAAGATTTAACATCAGCAGGTGAAATGAATAACTTAGAATCTCTAATAACTCCTTCGAGGTCAGTCTCCATGAACTCAAACACAAGATGCAAGTTTTGCTTATGAGGAAACGCATCAATCAAGAGAATAATATGTTGATGCTTTAGCTCTTTCAGCATTTTGATTTCTCTGAGAGCAGTTATATTCACGCCTTCCTTTTGTTTACCAATCCTTATCTTCTTTATTGCTACAGTTTCTCCCGTCTGCAACAGAAAGCGGATCTAAGAAATCAAAATCTAATTGAATTGCAAGTCTAATTGAATTCTCAAACATTTAGAAAGTAATTGAATCAGTGTTACTCGACAGATCCTAAACCCTAATTTTTCGTGGCGAATTTGAAGAGGAATTAGACCTTAGTATCAGTGGCTTTGAAGACGACTCCGTAAGTGCCTTGCCCGAGGACCTCTTGCTTGAGATACCTATCAGCTACTTTTTTTCGCTCCTCCATCTCCGCCTTTCGCCGGAGAAGAAAAAGTAGCCGTTGGCGCGTCTTCGGAGGCAATCGGCAAAAATCGAGGGAACGAAACGGCGCCGTTGAGTGTATAATCCATTTAGCTTCGGTTGAGACTATTCGGTTTCGGTTTTTCGGGTTTAAAATTTTGGTACTATTCAGAGATTTATAAATTTCAGTAGATCCGGTTCGGTCTTGGATAATCCGTTTAAACTATTTTTAAATTTTTAATATATTTTTGAAAAATTCAAGATCTAAAAAATAAAATATAATATATAAATTTGAGTAATGTATGTTATAATACATAAACTTAACATAAAAATTTAGTTTTAATATTTTTGTGTTTTAAATATTGTTTAGTTAATTTTATATATTTACTTTTGACTTTGTATATTATTTTAAATACTTTAGAATTTTTCAAAATATCTAATACAGTTTAGATATTAAATCTAAAAATAACTAATATATTTAACTATTTAAATCTGATTTGGATTTATTCAAATACTTGAAATGTTTTGGTTCGATCCCAATTTTTTTTCTTTTCTTTTTTTTTTAATTGAATGTTAAATTGAATTCAAAAAAGAAAGACTTTGTTACAAGTAATGTCGATCCCCATTTCCTATCTACCAAAATTTTAAATCCATTTGAATATTTAACAAAATCCGGATTCGGTACTACTTTATCGGATAGCAGATTCGGGGATCTTTTACCCTGCCTAGGTAAAAATTCGGATATACACAAACTCGAAACGGCAGAGTTTGGTTCGAAATAAACACAATCCAGTTTGTACCGAACCGGTTCAACCAATTTCTTTTACTACTACAACCTTAAACCATCCGGGTTTACTTTACATCACAACATTGCAGATGACTCATATTGTATCATTCATTCACACATGCAAAGATTTTTACAGGGAAAGTATTTTTTAAGAAGAAGAAGAAGAGTGATCATCATCAAGAAGCAATGCGGCGACAACGACACCAGAAAGCAGTACCACCACTTCTTCCACGAGCAACAGCTATTTCTTCATCGACATAAAACCAAATGAAGAAAGGGTCTTTGTTACTCGGCTCTTCCTCTGCTTCTTTCTTCCCCAAACCGATCTTTATAGGATCTAAAGGTCCAATCTTTATGCGTATCTGTTCGAAGATGAAGGCTAAGATACGGTTCTTCCATGAAAACTTTCCTTCGAATGTTAAAGCTCCTATTGGACCAAGATACACCCCATTCTCTATCCTTTTCCCCTGTTTCAAGATGTTGCAGTTACTTCTAAAATGTATTATATTAACTGTTTAAAAGACTGTGATGGCGAACTTACCGCAGCATCAAATCTCTGAACAGCGGTTAGAGGGAAATAACGACCTTTCTTCAGTTTCTTCTGTATTTGTCGTATAATATAAGATCTTATGTGAGTGATTATCAAGATTAGAACATTATAAGACATGAAAGACTATTGTAATAGACCTCGGCAGTGAAGATGAGCATCCATGTTCGTCCAGGGGACTCAGAGCCACCAAGTGTTTCAAGGAATGGTGATGGATCAACCTTAGCCTTTTCAATAGCAGCAAAAGCAGCTAAAATCTCCTCTGCTGCAACTTTTCTAGTTTTTGCAGCCGTTTTAAGCAGACTCACGCTCTCCGTTACTTCCTACAAGCCCAGAAGTTCAAAAAAAAAAACCTTTAAAACTATATATCCAAAAGTGTAGAAACCAATTCAACCACAAGTGACTTCAACAAGCTTTGAACTTTGTTAACCAATAAAACAATGTAAAGGCAAAAGGAGAGTACTTTGTTAGGGGTTTGACTTTGTGCCGGTGGAACAATCTGGTTCCTACCGTCGACCGTTGCTCTCACCAAAGGTAACCTCTGACGACGATTAAAGAAGACGGAAGAAGATGGGGACAAAGCCCAGGAAGCTGGTGAGACCATCATTGCAAGTAAAGAGCTTACTGGTTTATCATTCTTCTTTGTTTCTTCCACATCATTTTTTTTTCAGACAGATCAAACCAGAAGTAGGGGAAAAAAACTAGAACTTGTCTCTATTGTGATCCACTAGTTTTATTTGGCTAAGAAAAGCTTTCTACTAGATCATTTTCCTCGACCGTTATCTCGATATCGTACCATTGGTTTGGTTTAATTAGAACGCCGCACAATGCTTTGTATCATACAATTGGTTTGTTATAAGTTGGTAATCATTGTCCGGTTTAATTTGATTTACATGCCAATGAACTTGGATGCATGCAGTTGCTAAGAGCATGTGCATTAGTGAACCGCAAGGGAGGTTCACACACTTTCCAAAAAAAAAAAAATATTATAAAAATGATGGGGTTCATTTTTTGGTGAACCCAAGCTCTCCCAAGCTCCCTCCCGTGAACCTTTTAGGGTGGAGTTCATCACTGTTTTGCGGGCCCCACGCCACGTGACGGCCCGCTATTGGTCAGTGTCTTTTTTTTTTTTTTTTTAAATATAAAAAGAAATGAAAAAAAAAATAATAAAAAAAAATTAAATTGTGAACCCCAACAGGGGTTCACCAATGTACCTGCTCTAAGAGGGTAACAGTAGTAGTAACTGTAATTCTCTATAAATATAGGAAATAAAAGTCACACTCATGGTTATCGTAATACTCTTTCTAGCTTTTAAATTTCCAAAAAAAAGGTCTCAGGTTTACACATCTGCAGTAGTAAATCTCAAAACCCCAATTGGAACACTACGGTTTGGGTTTAGTAGGGAACTCAATGTCATGTCTCCTGCAGCTCAAAGAACAAGAAACCGGCTATGTTAGGATGTTTTCAAATGATAATTCTTCAATTGAAAACATTACATAAGTGAAAGTAAATGATTCGTCAGCAGAGTCGATCCTAGAAATTTGAAAGTTCTATTCGAAATAAAAGAATATTAATTTTTATTTAAAATTTTAATATATTTTTATTAACAAATAGTTTAAATATCTATTTTCTTTATAGAAAAATTAAAGTTGTAAGTTTTAATAACATAAATATATCTTCACATTATAACTGTACTATAAAATTTATATATATATATATATATTATAATAACAAAAAGAATAGTTTATATGTAATATTTTATATAACAATTTTTTTTTGTGTGGAGCCCTACACACTAGGGTGATCCATTCAAATGTTTCATTCATAGTAATCCTCTCAGGTCCGGTTCAGCTCGTCAGTCACCTTTTTCCTCACAAAATTCGGATTAAGCGCTTGAGGAAGCACCTGAGAGATCAGTCACTTTTCCAACAGCTACAGTTTTCCCTGTAGTGACCCAAATATGTAAAACTTATAAGCTAAGATGAGTGATTATTGCATTCTAGTCTCAGAAAATCTTTACCTTCAGTTCGTAAAGTGAATCTTCCAAGTTGAGGGAAATCTGAGTAATTTTCAACACAGATTGAATTTGAAACCTGAAAAGATACAGCAACGGATATCAGAGAGACTTGATAATAATAAATTTTCTAAAGATGTTAAATTGCAGCTTCCTGTGAAAGCCGTCAATGTTTCTGGTAAGATTTGTAACAACGGATTTCACTAAGCAAGGTTAGACACCAAGCAATCATCACCAAAGTTTTCAAGTTCGAAATGAAGTTAATATTTCAGCTTTTTCTTGGATTGGAATAGAAACTTAAACCATAAGTTTTGTTTAGAACTAATGGCTAGGAATAATAGTTTTTAAGGGGAAAAAGGCAATCAGAAGGAACCAGACCTGTATACGGCAGACCACAGCAGCACCATCCTTCACAAAAGGAACTTTTTCATTCGTGGGCTCCATCGTCTTCATATCAATTGGGCTTATCAATTCCATGATTTCACATTCCTCAACAACTGCATGAATGTGTAGAATAGCCTTGTAACCAGCTGAGTAGATAGTAGCCTACATGAGCAGCAAAATAATGAAGACTCGAAGAGATTAACACTATTCAAAATTACATATACTCGAAGTTGACATTTTCAAAAGAAACATGTGCTTACCTTCTTGTCAAGCAGTTCAAGGAAATGTAGGTGTGCAACAAACTCAGTAACAGCAGGTACAGGCTTTACTGCAACAAAAAACAACAAAAAAAACAAAGAAAAACTCCAGATTAGTACAAACTATAACCAAAAGAGAAGACTAAGATTCCAGAAAACACCAAAAGTTTCCGTAAAAACTATGATACTCACCTGTGCTGGATAAAACAAAACCTGAAAGGATATCCTCGTCTTCAATGCCAGTTATACGGACTCTCAAATTCTCACCCGGTCCAGCACGCTTAACTTTATCTTCGTCGCAATATATAGCAACAACTTTCACGTGCTCCTACATAAAAATGCATGAAAGTTATGGGGAAGCTAGCCAATGTGCTGGCAATCAAAATATGAGATGTGAGAGAAGACATTAAGAAAGTACCTTGTTTGGCATAATAATCAAGGAATCACCCTCCTTAATGCTGCCAGATTCTACTTTTCCCATAACAACAGTTCCCATGTCTTTAAATTTATCTATAATAGGCATCCTATACAATTCATAAGATCAATTCGGGTTAAAAAAGACTGCAACATATGCCTGATGAATGAAAAAAAAAGTATAAGACAAAGGGAGAATGAAGGTTGACCTGAATGGACCACTAGGATCCCGTGGAGGAACTTCAATAGAATCAAGGACTTCGAAAAAGCTAGGGCCACTGTACCATGGACAAACGTTTCTGTCCATCCTCTTATCCATATTAACCCCCTTTAGACCAGATATAGGCAAGAAGATAACATCTGCACAAACAAAAGAGCAAAAGAACATATTAAAACATGCAATTAGACCATATCTAATCGGAAACATTAATATTTCATTGATATACCTTTCTTTGGGTTGTAGCTAGAGGATTTAAGAAATGGTACCAATTTTTTTTCTATTTCATCGTACCTGCATAGAATTGGATGATATAAATAAATATGAATATCAACATTGGCAGTGGTTAGAAAATTGGATGTAAGTAGAATACCTCTCTTTCGACCAGTTCACAGTTGGATCATCCATTTTGTTCACCACAACAACAAGCTTTGACACGCCCAATGTTTTTGCGAGTTGGACATGTTCACGTGTCTGACCACCCTTCTCATATCCTGTTTCAAATTCACCTTTACGGGCCGAAATCACCTACAACGGAAAAATGAGAGCAGATAATTAATAAACTTCCTACCAAAAACACTTATGCTAAAGTAAGGAACACAGACTAACCAGCACACCAATGTCTGCCTGAGATGCTCCACTAATCATATTGGGTACATAACTTTTGTGACCCTACAAGTTCAAAGTGAAATTAGAAGAATATAATCGACATGAAAACAAATGAACAAAAAAAAAACTATCAAACTTACCGGAGCATCTAAAAGGGTAAACCTTGTGCTCTCAGTTTCAAAATGAGCCCTTCCAACTTCAACCGTTTTACCCTGTCAAATGTAGCCAGTTAGCCATACCTCTTAGCTAAGTTAAATTCAACCATAAACATTAATCAAAACACAGCAGATACTTTGGCTTTCTCTTCTTCATTTGTATCCATTATATATGCCATATACCTAACATAACAGGTCAAAAACAAGTTAACGAAAAACATAAAACTAGAACCTTAAAATTGCTTATCAGTTTGAATTAATCAAGACACTCACCAGCTTTCTCTGTTGTTGTCTTTTGCTTCCTTCTCATACTTCTGGATTTGTCGGTCGTCCACCTGACCGCTGAGGAAGAGAATTCTTCCTCCAATTGTAGATTTTCCTGCATCTATAATTGAAAGTTTCCGTGTAAATATTAAATCAAGAAACAGCCATTACAAACTTAGGAAAATTCCTTACAAACTAAGGTGTAACATAAACATTCCCGGTAAATAATTTAGAAAATACAACAAGATATTATCTATTATGAAAGTGAACTGATGAAAATAAGCAGATAGACATACCAACATGGCCAATAAAGACCACATTCAAATGTCGCTTCTTGTTTGCTTCTGCCTCTTCTTCTGCTTCCTCTTTCGCAGCCTTCTCTTGGGCTGCCTTCTCTTTAGCTAAAATGATTAAATTATAAAAGAAAGATAATTAGATCTTCAACTAGATAGGCGAACACAAAAATATATAGACAGTAGTTTGAGAAAATCACCTGTTGAATCAAGATGTAATGCACGAATCTCAGCCTCAAGGTCTACATAAGTTAATAAAAAGATATAAGAAACAGGAAGCGTGTAAAGGAAAAAGGACAGAACAACTCATATAATCCCAAATATTACCAAGGCACATAACAATTTCAAACGCACAAATAACCATCATGAGAGGAACATATTGCGCAAACAAAATCAAGGTGGCACAACCATTCAGCTTCAACGTATACGGAAGACACTTTGACTTGAAGACAGACCAAGTATGTACACAACCTAACCCTAAATGTCTGGGAAAACCACTACTTGAAGATGCTTTTACAAACCATCTGGCTACATCCTTGCAGTTAAACCATATCATAATCCGAATCCTCATGCTACACAAACTAGATACTTCTGATTTCAAATTTGAGGGCCAAATTCACTCTAGATTAGGAGATGTTAAAGTGAAACCAATCAAGCTAAACCCTAAATCCGATCACTACTTTTAACACCTATAATTCTACTTCCTGTGTTAGCACAGTAAGATAAACATACACCTAATTATATCAAGCTACAAAAGCCGTAATCGCGCATAAAAAAAGACGAGAAACCATACCCATGGCGTATGCTGGATTAAACGAAAGGAAGTAAGCTTTCTAGGTTTTATCGCCAAAAAGAGAAGAAGCGTGTCAAAGAATCAAATTCCCACCAAACTGTATATTTATACCAACCTGGAAGGGCAGTTTGGAACTTACACATTTCACATGGACTCATTTACAAAAGCCCATTAGTAAACCTTTATAACATACTAGGCCCAATTAAAAAAATAACCCTAATCCATTTCCCTCTATCTCACATATAAACCGCCGCTTCCATCCACTCGCCTTCTTCTCCTTCCCATCTCACTCAAAACCCTAATTTCCGAAGCTTCTCCACAACAATGGCGGAAGGACTCGTCCTCAAAGGCACCATGCGAGCTCACACCGACATGGTCACAGCGATCGCAACCCCAATCGACAACTCCGACATCATCGTCTCCGCCTCCCGCGACAAATCAATCATCCTCTGGAAACTCACCAAAGACGACAAATCCTACGGCGTAGCCCAGCGCCGCCTCACCGGCCACTCGCACTTCGTCGAGGACGTCGTCCTCTCCTCCGACGGCCAATTCGCCCTCTCCGGATCCTGGGACGGGGAGCTTCGCCTCTGGGATCTCGCCGCGGGAGTCTCCACTCGCAGATTCGTCGGACACACCAAAGACGTACTCTCCGTCGCGTTCTCGCTCGATAACCGTCAGATCGTTTCGGCCTCCCGTGACCGTACGATTAAGCTTTGGAATACGCTTGGGGAGTGTAAGTATACTATTGCTGAAGGAGGCGGTGAAGGGCATAGGGATTGGGTTAGTTGCGTTAGGTTTAGTCCGAATACGGTTACGCCGACGATTGTGTCGGCGTCGTGGGATAAGACTGTGAAGGTTTGGAACTTGGCGAATTGTAAGCTTAGGTCGACGCTCGCGGGGCACGGTGGGTATGTTAATACTGTTGCGGTTTCGCCTGATGGTTCGTTGTGTGCGAGTGGAGGGAAAGATGGGGTTGTGTTGCTTTGGGATTTGGCTGAGGGGAAGAAGCTTTACTCTCTTGAGGCGAACTCTGTGATTCATGCGCTTTGTTTTAGTCCGAATAGGTATTGGCTTTGTGCGGCGACGGAGCAGGGGATTAAGATTTGGGATCTGGAGAGTAAGAGTGTTGTTGAGGATTTGAAGGTTGATCTTAAGGCTGAGGCTGAGAAGTCTGATGGGAGTGGTACTGCTGGTAACAAAAGGAAGGTACGGACATATTAACTCCCTCATGGTTTGGTTATATGTTACAAATTTTTGCTTTTGGATAGGTAGATGTCTCTTTAGTTGTTGATGATGTTTAGATAATACCTGATGATTTAAGTAATACTGGTGCTTGATGATAGCGTTTACACTTGTATATCATATGTTAATAGCAAATGTCATAGTTCATTGAGTTGGTTCTTATGGGTTGATCTATTGAAATAGAAACAAACAATACATGTGTTTGGTCATCTATACATTGGCTTTGGCATAGATTCAGTATATTTTAAACTGATGAAACCTGTGAATCAATAAGTGAATGCGAAACATGTGTAGCAGTTGAGTTTCTGGTCTATATAGTTCATATCTTATTACATTGTAACTTAGTGTTTGAATGGTTTCCAAGTCTCCATACCTGCGAATACATTGAAATGGATTTGTTTTGTTGGTGTGGATAGGTGATCTACTGCACCAGCTTGAACTGGAGTGCGGATGGAAGCACTTTGTTCAGTGGTTATACCGATGGAGTTATCAGAGTTTGGGGTATTGGCCGCTACTAAGTTATCCCAGCTCTTTTCTCTCCCCCACTTTCTTTGGTTGTTTTATCTATCACTTGTTTTCCAGCGAACTCAAGTACCACCCTGAGATTTTGCAAGGATATTTTGTTTTATGTCAAACAGATCTAGGTTTGGATCCTTTATATGTTTCTTATATCTTGTGGTTTTGATTAAATCTAATTTATAGCTTGATTTCGTTGATAATTTAACAGTATGTTCTAATAGATTAGTCACATTCTAATTATATTCGAATCGAAGTTAAACAATCTTCTTGCGAGTAAGACCCACAAGAATTTGATGAAAATGTTATTCTACTACTCTAGCAAATTGACATGAACATTGTGTTAGCACAATTGCACAAGAGTAGTTCCTATCAGTAGCACTCTTTCAACCAATTAGAATTCGCAGTTGAACACAGTCGAACAGGCGCTGCTTCCAACGCTGACACGTGGAGTCTGTCGTGATTAATTAACTCCCGCCATGTCCTTTTCGCGCCTAAAAGCCTCTTAAAAGCTTTATAATTCCCTTAATTAATACATATCTTTTACTCTAAGCGAGAAGGTGGAGAAAAAAACAATAAAAAAAAAACATTTAGGACAGAACCAAAAGAACCCTAATAAAGAGAGTGAGGCAGAGAGCAAGAAGATAAGACAGCAAAGCAGGGAGAAAATGGGGATAAAGGATCTTCTCAGATTCATGAAACCTTACATTCTTCCCATTCACATCCACAAATACGCCGGAACACGAGTAACAACATCTTCTCCCATTCTCATTTCTTTATATTCAATCGTTCTGGGTTAATCTCCATTAAAAAAGCTAACTCTTTTAAGTAATGGGCCTACACAATTATGTATTTTCAGGTAGGAATCGATGCGTATTCATGGCTACACAAAGGAGGTAAGCTTCATGCGCTCTTAATTTGAGGAAAACATTTCATCTTTTAGTAAACCGTTTAATTGCATTCAGAGTCAAGAAACCTTGTTTTCGAATTAGATACTGAGCTGAAAAATTAGAAATGACTTCAATTATAATCTGCTTACTGGCTGGATTTCAATTTCATGACTTGATGGGATTATTTTTTTTATCTTCGACCAGCATACTCATGCAGTATGGAGCTGTGTTTAGACACTGATGGGAAGAAGAAGCTGAGATACATTGATTACTTCATGCACAGAATCAGTCTTCTTCAACACTATGAGATAACTCCAGTCGTTGTTCTCGATGGTGGTCATATGCCCTGCAAGGCTGCCACTGGTGACGAGCGCCAAAGGCAAGTCTCTCTATTGTTTTATCACTTCTTCTTTTAGCTCCTAAAATAAGCTTCTGTTTCATTTGACTAAGCGTTTGTGTTTTCTTCTAATGTTATCAGGAAGCGAAAGGCAAACTTTGATATTGCAATGGTGAAGCTAAAAGAAGGGAACGTTGGAGCAGCTGTTGAGTACTTCCAGGTTCGTTGTTCTTCTCATTTCAATGGTTTTGGATCTATTAGCTGCATAACTGTCCGCCTTTAGAGTTAGTATCACTGCTTGTTTAGCAGCGACCTAGCTTGTTCTCACTTCAATAGCTTTAGAGTTTCTTTCACTGCTAATTAGCCTCTGAAAGCTTCAGGATTTGTCTGTCTTTACTAGGAATACATTTTATCACCGCAAAGCTTTTTCCTTTTTCCGTGTCTGAACTCTGAACTTGAACCAGTGTCCTTAAATCCTTCAAACATAGAACTACCCTCTTGAATCTTAGGTCTAGTTTGACATTCTTTCTGTGTTGGTATGTGTGTTTAGTCAGTAGTTATACTTTGTTCGAGACTAGGATATCTTGTGAGCTAATCTCTATTGTCATCACTACACGCAGAGAGCAGTTAGTGTAACATCATCCATGGCTCATCAACTGATTCAGGTATATACTTTTATTAACCAAGTACATTTCTTTAAGGAATTATGCATCTTTTTCTAGGACCCTAACAACTTTTCAGGTTCTTAAATCAGAAAACGTGGAATTTATCGTAGCTCCGTATGAGGCTGATGCTCAGCTAGCATATCTATCCAGCCTCGAACTGGAACAAGGCGGGATTGCTGCTGTTATAACTGAAGACAGTGACTTACTTGCCTATGGCTGCAAAGCTGTAAGATTCTTTTTTTCCACATACAATAAAACAAAGTTTAAGTGTTTTAAGATCATTGCGTGATATGTTTCCGCAACATCTGTATGGTAAAAAGGTTATCTTTAAGATGGACCGGTATGGTAAAGGAGAGGAACTGATTCTAGATAATGTCTTTCAAGCCGTTGATCAAAAGCCTTCTTTCCAGAATTTTGATCAAGAACAATTCACAGGTTAGTATGTGACTATCTCTCCCAACATACATTAATAACATTGTTGTTCATATCTTGGTTTGGTCTTTTTTCAGCAATGTGCGTGCTAGCTGGATGTGATTTTCTGCCCTCTGTTCCTGGTGTTGGCATCTCTAGAGCTCATGCATTCATCTCCAAGTACCAGAGTGTTGAACGTGTAAGCATTTAATTAGATCTGTTCATTCGTCGCTAAAGCAAAGAAAGCTTAAGACATTAGAATGTGTGAAATTTTTTGTAGGTTTTGTCAGTTCTCAAGACGAAAAAGGGTAAACTAGTTCCTGATGATTACTCCAGCTCTTTGATGGAAGCTATTTCAGTTTTTCAGTATGCTCGTGTGTAAGTAGCTCTCGTCTCAGTCAAGTTTTTGCTAATATCCCTTCTTTTACCGTTCTTACATCATTTCCCTTTGATTTAATATGTTGTAGATATGACTTTCATGGTAAGAAGCTCAAGCACTTGAAACCACTCTCGCAGAACCTCATGAACTTACCAGTTGAACAACTTGAGTTCCTGGGACCGTATCCTTTTTTACTTTAACACATTCATCACATAAAAATTCACATGTTTATTTACCAATTTTTGTTCACCTTGACACGTTAAACTTAACAGAGATCTCTCACCATCTATCGCTGCTGCAATTGCTGAGGGTAAGGTTGATCCCATAACCATGGAGGCTTTTAACCGTTTCTCAGTTTCCGAGAGACATATGAAGAAGCCTGTTAGATCATTCAAGGAACAGGAAAAGAGTAGCTCCTTTATGTTATTGCCTTTGTCTGAAAGTGAAGAAAGAATAAATCTCAAAAGAAGTGCTGATGAAGCTAAGATCAGTCCAGAGACTGTTATGGAGGAGCCAAAGTACTCAAAACAAGATTTAGATCTACACAAACTGGTGTTGCAGCCTAAGAAGGATCATATGATTATCCAAAAAAACAGTCCCTCATTGGCTCCGGATAACAACCCATTCAAGATCAGAAAAACCGATGAAATCACTATGGAAGAGTATGGTTTGCAAGAACTCAAGGTTTCTTTTGAGACCAACGGTGAAGCAATGGATGTTACTCCTTCACCAGACTCTAACGAACCCGATTGCTCAGAGATTCAAAAGGAGGTTACAATAGATTTGTCAAAGCTTGATAATTCTGTAATCAAACAAGACTCTGAGAAGAACATGCAGAAGGAAAGATCTGTGGATTCAGAAGATATAGTTGAAGCTCAAGGTCATGTGAACATGACTACAAAGAGAGTGCGTGGAGCCAAACCTAGAGTTGAGAGTTTCAAAGTGAAAACAAGCTTTAAAAGCTCACAGGAGAAGAACGCTAAGATCAACAAGAAAAGTAGTATACTAGATTTCTTTCATCCATTGTAATCAATTTTGTTTGCCACCTCTTTGCTTCTTTGTAACCTTTTAAAATATATATGAATTTTTTTAAGTTAATACACAGTTTATAAAAAATTCATATGTATTTTTTTTTTTGTCATATATTAGATTAAACATACATTTTCAACGGTTCTTACACAAAGCCTAAGCCAGCAAAGGTATAAACTTTCCCGGAGTCACAAGCAAGCCATTAAAGATTCATATGCATTTCATGTGACAAGAAAAACAACCATTATTTATATCAAAACACTCAAGCACATAAAACAAAACCCTAAAAACGACCTACCTTGCTGAACACTTCCAAAAGCATTTGACAAAAAAAAAAACAAATCATTATTTAAATCTAACACACTCAGATACACAAAAACAAAACCCTAAAAACTCCCCTACCTTGCTGAACACTCTTTCAACACTTAGGAAGATCACGAGGAGGACGAATCAGAGTCTGAGAAGAAAGAGGCCCATCTTTAACAATAAACCCCATAGCCAAACCCCAAGAGGTATGTTGTTCAAGATGACAATGAATAAACCAAACTCCCGGATTATCCGCATTTATCCTTATCGCCGCCCATCCTCCCGTCGGCACCGCGATCGTGTTCCTCTCCGGCGGATCCACCAAATTATACTTCCCCGGATCCTTCTCCTCGTCGAAGTTCCCGAACCCTCTTCCGACAACAAAGAAGTTATGTCCGTGCACATGTAACGGATGATTCTCAACGTTTAAAAAACTCGTTCCTTGGAACACAATCTCCAACCTCGCACCGAACTCAACTTCGAAAAGCTTTGTCCCGAACTCAGTGTTCATGTTCTCCTTCACGGGGTTGACCCCCGTGAAGTCGAACTTATTCGGAGGCTTCTCTGGGAAGTCGAGTGTGAACACTCCTCTGCTCTTTTTATGGTAGTAGCTCTCGAGGACTGAGATAGGAGGTCTGATGAAGGATATGTTGTTCATTGACGCGAAGAATCTTTTACCGTTGTACCCTTCGCAGGTTTGGTGTTCCGGACAGTTTTGGAGGTTGAGACTTATCGTGGTGATCACGCGCTTGTCGATCACTGTCGGGACTTTACAGGGATACTCCGGAGACCCGAGGGATTTGATGCTGTCGGTGAATCTCGTTGCGAATGTCGTGTCCAGCATGTCTGGTAACACCGAGCTGGTGGATAGAAGTGTTGTTAACCGGCGTCGGTTTAGATGGTTTATTGGTTTGGTTTTTTGGTTGTTGTAACGGAGGAAGCCGACGGTGGTGGAGTTGTTGAAGGGGAAGACGGAGGTGACGTAAGGAGTTGCGGCGATGAGGAAGTCTTCTCCGTTGGAGAGATTGTTGGTGCGGAGGAGGAGGGTTGTGGTTTGTCCGGGAGCGATCATGATTGCTTTTGTGTGAACCGGTTTGGTGTAAACCGCGTCGACTTCGACTACGGTTAGTGTGTGGTTTGATATAGCGAAGAAGAGTTCGTCGTTTAGAGCGGCGTTGATTATTCGGAGGATGTATGTTTTTCCCGCGTCCACGTTGGCCGTGAATGTATCTGTACACAATTTTAAATTACGGTTAGAAATAAACCGGGTTGAATTGGATTTTTGAATTTAACCATCGGTTTAAGGGGAGAGGATTGAACCTTTGGTAGAGCAAGGGTAAAGTGGACCGGGAAGGCCGTTAAGTGTGTACGCGTCGGAGACTTTAGCACCAGCTCCTGTTTTCAACATCTCCTTCTCCACTTTGTCTACGTCATCATTCCACCATTCACCTGGTGGGGAAAAAAACAAAACCAAACTGAGTCAACTCGAACTCAGACCACCAAACCCCAAAATTTATATATTGGTTTTGTTTTGTTTTGTGATTTGTTAATTGTTTTTTTAATGGAAGTAAACTTGAACCAAGCTAAAACTAACCTGAATTATATCAAATTCAACATAAACTGAACGGAACACACACTAAACCAGTTTAACTTCATGTGAATTCAGTTAGAATTTATCAGAAATATTTTTTTTTTAAAGAATTTTAAATTTATTCATATCAAAAAAACTTTTGTACAGAAGAGACTGCAAATTTTCTATAAATTCTTACTCATGCCTATAGATTTTTTTACACTAAATTATATTTTATCAGAAATAATTAATTGAACCAAACTCAAATCATACCCAAAATCGAACCGAAATGCCCACCTCTACATTTCACAACTCAATCCATAATTATCCATGAGCATTAATATATACATCTACTTATTTATAATATTACATAATTTTATATGCATGATTCCATTTCCTGATAGTGTACTAGTAAATATGTGACCATTTACCCTGTTTATGTTCATATACGCGGTTTGGTAATTGAGTATTCTCACTCCGTATACACACAAAACACCTTATTTAGCTTTATACCCTATTTCTTTCTTCTCTTTCTTTTCTCCATCACTATTTTTTTTTCATTAGAATATGGCAAATTCCTAAATATCTTCTTCTTTTGGTATTATGAGCTAAATCACTCTTGGTAATTATGGTTCAAAAATTTGGCAAAATTATAGATTTGAGCGATAAGAAACAAAACATTAAAAAACTACGTTAAATTTTGTACCGAGAATAATGGGAATTTCGGATTGGATGTGGCTGCCATGAGAGAAGGGGTAAGGCTGCTTCGGATAGATGATGAAGGCACCGTAGACAGAGGCGCGTTGCCATGAGTGATGAGCATGCCAAAGGAGTGTGCCTCTCTGGTCTTCCACTTTGAATCTATATGTATATGATTGTTTCGATCTTATTGGACACTGCGTTATGTAAGCCGGTCCATCCGCCCAACCGCTCCGGTATTGCCTTAACCCATGCCTACTCACATAAAGTAAGTTAATTAACTGTGGTTAAATTATGCATGCATGAGATTTTTTTTTGGGTGTAAATGAGATTTTATTATTTACCAATGAATAGTTGTATTGTGAGCAATCCGGTTAGTCACTTTGATTTCTACCGTGTCACCTTCGTGAACCACCACCGCCGGCCCAGGGTATTGTCCGTTCACCGTTAGAAGTTGCTTCGTGTGACATAGTCGAGTTACCTTTTTCCATTCGACCTAAAACCATCAAAAACCCAAAAGTTATATAATATTGAAAATTGTTACGATTACATATGCGTAATACACAACCACGGTAAAACTAAATATCATAAGATTGATATAGATGCATGTGTATAGTACAAGGATTAAAACTTGTGCATACTGCTTTATGTTTTTTTCCAAAATTTCATTTTATGGTCACGTCACAAAATTCGTAATATTTGCTTACATTAAAGTGAAATCGACGGGTGGTTGATGCTGAAGAATAAGGGAGAAGAGTTGCAAAGAGGACCAGAAAGGTCGAAATCATTAGAAATCCGAAAGTCTTCATTTTCTTCATATAGAATAAGACTGTTCTTTGTTTTTTTTTAGCAAACACTTAGCTATGATTCTTGATTAAGATGTTAATGTGGAGATTCCTTTATATAGGATCATATTGGCTTCCCTTTCTAGTTTAAATATTATTTTATAACAAATTCTGTTAAAGTACCTATATTTTCAAAAGTTTGAGAATGCCCCCATAAAATACCATGCATGAAAAAGATAAAGGAGAGAAATAATTTCAGTGTATATTTTTCTGTTTATAATTACGGGTGAGTTTTCTTACATTATTGGATTGTTAGGTGAGAGTACCACGTACGAAAAACTTAACCACTACTAATGTTTTGAAGATCCAAATCTCTCATATACAGAATTCATACATTCATAAGGTTATGTAAACTATAAACTAGCCCTTTCTAAATGATTTAGTGTCACTAAAACATTAGTATATTCTGATATATAATAACTAACTACATTACAATTATATTTTAGATTTCGAACATCTTCAATTGTATATGAATCTATATATCTACGGCATACGATTTTTATTTTCTCCATCGAACCCTAGATTACATGACTTCCCATAGACATCAGTACATCACCAATTAACCATACTCATTCGAGAAAAGCTAATTTCATCTTGTCTTTATGTGGGTTGCTTTCTTTAACTGTGTGTCTCTCTTCTCGACCAATCTCATCGTATCTTAGACACCTGTTTTTTTTGTAAAGCACCCAATTATTCTTTTGCTCACCAAACTTCCCACAATTTGAATGTAACTCTCTCGTTCAACTCTCTCATTTATTTAAGCCAGTCATTCCTCGTAGCTTTTTTCACGTTTTAGTCTCTGTTTGATAGTTTAAGACGTGATATAGTCAGTGTGTCTTATAATTAAATGTATCACTAGCAAGTTGATGTAACAAAAACTTATAGCACTAACAAATCTAAACCAAAAAGTAATTATATAATAACACCAACGAATGTGCAATACTTTCGGTTAAATTGACTATAAATCAACATAATTGTGTTTTTGTTCCAACATAATAACTGAGTTGAATCGAAATCGACAAGAGCATTGCAATGGAGGTGCTCTCGCGGATACAATTTTTTTCTTTAATAAAAACGGATTGACGATAGTCACTTCATATATTTTTTTATAGATTTTTTGTGTTTCCTATTGATAATTTATCGGGTCTGCCTATAAAACCATTTCAACTATGTGAGAATCTTGAACGATGACAAATAATCTTGTTAGAAAAAAACAAAGTACTCTTGCGGTTTTACATATAATATCATGAGTCACTTCATAAGTGGAACATCTTGTTATATGACCCTTCTGAAAAAAAGACATGTATTTTTATGGGTACGTAAAAGTTGTCTGCTTTAGTGGATATCAATTCAGGATTTGTGGTGGGGATATAATTAAACTCACACATGTAAAATGCGTGTTCAAGAGCGAAGCTAGTAAAGAGAGCAGCCATATATTTCAAAAACTAGTGTATCTCTTAACTAATTTCAGATACGTATATATTGTAGTTTGTAAGTTAATACTCATTATATATAATATTTGGGTTAAAGCTTATCTGAAAAACAATTTGCTATTTGGAAATTTTATGAAAGTTGTTGTTTGTTGCATTGAATTACCACACCGCGCGTTCTTTTATGTATTTTTATTTGCATGATACGGAAAAAAATCTTAATATATTGTAGGGGTTTCGTATGGAAAATTAAGTCCAGAATATTGTGTATGACGAAATACCTTTTGAAGTCTTTTTAAAAGTAAACTATTGAAACTTTATATGGTCGATAAAGTGATAGATCAATGGGTTGGTGTGAGCCATATGATAGAAGAAAATCAGATAAGACTATATTGAAAATATTTACTAAACTCTATGCGAAACATAAATATGAATACATTGTACATATATACCTACACATGCAAGTCTCCTTTTCATTTCTATACAGAAGATAACTTTTACAAATTTCGAAGCAGATGCCATGCAACCATATATCACATGAGTGTATGTATATAGCACTGGTGAGCACAAAAGAAAAGTGATTTTAACTCCAAAGTTTTTTTGTTTTGTTTTGTTTTGTTATGAACTCCAAAGTTGAGTAATATATAAATCTTCAAATATGGTGTGGTGTTTAGAACACTTATTTTAATATATAGCATTAAGGAAAATAATTATTTGTTTATTTTGATAAAAGCTGATTTATTAAAGGCCAAATGATAATAAGAAAACCATTCCTCAACATTTCTCCTACTTTTTCATTTTTAAAAGAAATTTACGAGATCTTCTCAGTAGAGATGATCTTATAGTCGTATTTATATGTAAACATCTGACCTGCTAAATTAAAGTTTAAATTTAATGTATACATGCAGCACTATTTTCTGGTTTAACTTTAACCACACAATTTCAATAATTGGCCTTTCTAAGCGAATTAATAAAATATTGAATGTTTTAACTAAATGTTTTTTGGGGCTATGATGAATGATTTTATGGATATTACCACTTTAAAAACGTTTACTAAAATTCCACTTCTATTAGTGATAGCTTTCCATAACGATGAGATGATGAAACCCATTATTTTCCTGGTAGTCAAAATTTGAAGTCAAATTCCGAAATGTGGCGGCGTAATAATCCTAATTTAAAGAATAAAGTTAGATATTTTTACTTTTGAACGTTTACTAATTTAATTAGTATTTATAATAAATTACAAAAAAAAAATTCATTGTAGCCTAATCCCCTATATATTAATTGAGGAACATTTGAAAAGATGTAACCTCAATTTTGTATTAATTAAAAGAGGCCCCAATGCATAGGTGTCATTCAATTAGGTAGTCAATTAGATTCAATTGAAAAATAAGTAAATTCACAGTGAATTTTTATAGGTTGCTAGATACATTAGTTAGTCAAACTATATGATATAATGATATGATATGATATTTTCTTTCCATAAATAAAACCTACGGAATTACCATAAATGACTAATATATATATATGACACTTAATGATTGTTCCCTAAGATATAATTACTATTTTATTTTATTTCCATAAATAAAACCTACGGAATTACCATAAATGACTAATATATATATATGACACTTAATGATTCTAATAATAAATATTTGATAACAATTTATATATCCTCCATCATTTTTCTTTAATTTTATATTATTAAAATAAATTAAACAATCAAATTAGCTATAAAATTAAACTTTAGATTTTTTTCGTATAGGTTATATTTTGAATTTTAAGAAACGAGAATAAATAACTAAACTATTAAAATTATTATGTTAAAAATTAATGATCAATAGTTTAACATTTTATTATAAAAAGATATACATGATTTTAAAACCATATAAGTAAAAAGTATCATTCAATAATAAAACAAATATATATATATATATATATATATACAGATTAAACTATATACCATATAAGATTACATAAATATTTTAATTTCAAAATTTTCAATAAATTTTCAAGAACATTTATAAATTATAAACTTATTAAATTTTTCACATTGAAATTTTTTGTTATCAATGATTTAAATATCTTAGTTCTTTTTTTAATTTTATATTTTTAAAAGANTACATAAATATTTTAATTTCAAAATTTTCAATAAATTTTCAAGAACATTTATAAATTATAAACTTATTAAATTTTTCACATTGAAATTTTTTGTTATCAATGATTTAAATATCTTAGTTCTTTTTTTAATTTTATATTTTTAAAAGATATTAACAATCGATAATATGGTTATTTTTGGTATATACCATACAAACCGAATAGATGTGAATTTATAAAAACCATAGCATTTGGATATGGTTTGATTTATAATCGATTAAACTGAAACATGTAAATATGTATATATTTATAACGACGTATGAATATCTGTTTGTTACATGAGTTAAACTATAATTATAATTTGTAAATAGCTAACAATTTATTACAACTAAGACTTCTTATTTTGATATTTTGCTTTTTTAACAGTAACTAAATTGAAGTAACGATTATAAATTTGATGGACAACAATTAGTTGAAATTTTTTACAACTTTTTTTTTATCTTTAAACAAACAGAGTTGTGTTCAATCGAAGACATATTGGTTTGATGAACACTAAATATGGAAGAATATAAAAACTTTTCTTTCATGCTTCTGTTTTGTTTTTTATTTTTATTTTCAAAATTTAGTGTTTTGATATTAATTCTAGATTTGATCATTTTATTAGATGATAGAAACTTTTTTTGTTTTTTATTCTTTTATTTAAATATATAATATTTTTTTAATAAATGACTGTGACAATATGACTCTAAATATGATCATATTATATATTTGTATAATATATAATATGATCTCAAACTAAATAATTATGTTTTTTGGTATAAAATTGAATAAACTGAAAACCGATGGTATATAAACCAAATCAAACTGAAGTACATATAGATTTAGAATAGTAGTTATATTTTAATGATCGAAATACCAAAAAATCGAGNTATGTTTTTTGGTATAAAATTGAATAAACTGAAAACCGATGGTATATAAACCAAATCAAACTGAAGTACATATAGATTTAGAATAGTAGTTATATTTTAATGATCGAAATACCAAAAAATCGAGCCGAACCGAAACCCGATATCCGGATTGAACACCTCTAATCCGAATGAAACCGAACTATTGTTTCATTTTTAAAAATATAATAAAAATAATAGTTTCATCCCGCGTAAAGCGCGGGTCTTATCCTAGTTGCTTAACTAATTTGGCGTATTATGGACTTTAGCCTGGAAAATTCTATTCGCTTTTGCATAATGAGGCTGTAGTTTGGGGTTGGTGGATAAGCTCCTAATAACAGTTTTAAAAAATTTATTTGATTTTTAATTATTATTAATAAAAATTATAACTATTTTCTAAAAGTTAAACTATTGGTAAAAAGACATAAATTAGAAAAGCTCTGAAAAGTTCTAATAGTTTCTGAAAAGGTATTTTTCTCTTCAACTTTTTTTTTCTAATTCTTTTGGGTGAAATATTTTACGGATGAAAATGCTTTAACTCACTTTACTCTTTTAACATTATTTCAGACCAATGATTTAATCAAATAATTTTGTTTTTGTCGTTATAGATTAGACCAATAATTTATCATGCGATAATGGATATCATATTACCAAAAGTATAACAATACAATTCAGACTTCGACATTATGGACGAATAAACAATAGATCCTTTAGCTTAGTCTTCGTCATTAGAAAGCCAACTAACACAGCATTAAGTCTGTAAATTTTTTAGTATTTAATTTTCAAAAGCTGACTATTATCCTCCGGTTTATTATAAAGAACCAAATATTCCGGTTTAACCTGAACCGGATTAAACACGACCACACAAGTCAGAAAATGGCACTGAAGTACTAGTAATCGGTAAAGCTCAGTTTGTATATTAAAAAGGTTTAAACAGAACATTACATGGAGATCGAAGTTCTTATTCTTAGTTCTCATTCTTACCCCCAAACTTTTAAATACAACAAATCAAACCCCAACCACGAAGATAGTTGTGGAAGAAGGCGGAGAGATAAAGGATCAGCTTTAGGGAACTTATGAGAGAAAGGGACTGGCTGTTTTTGTCCTCATGCTGCTAAGATACCTCCTCGCCTTTTCATTTCTTATCTATCAAATTTTCAAAAATTGCAAAATTTCATTACATGAAATTAACTCACTTTTCAAAGAGTTTATTTTCAACTAGTTGAGTGTTAGTATAACTTTTGATATGCATGGACTCAGGCGGTGGAGTGCCAAGAAAGTCAGTCATAAGATCCAATTGATGCACCACGTTTTTCCCGGGAAACAAAGGTTTACCCAAAAGCATTTCAGCAAAAATGCAACCCACACTCCATATATTAATCGCAGGTGTATACTAAAACATGACAAAAGTTAACTTAGCATGAAGTGGTTGGTCTTATTGAAACATAGAGGTAAAGGTAGCAGCAGAGTTCAGTGGAAAAAAAAAAGAATCTTACTTTGGAGAAAAACGATCCACAAAGTTCAGGGGCACGATACCACCAAGTAGCAACATAATCCTAAAGAATACATAACACTGAAGGAGTTAGAGAGAATCTGATGAGCAGCTTTGTTGCATTAGATGTGACTCAAAAACGTAAGAATGTTTCTACGACCCGGTTGAATTGGCCGGTTTACCTTAACCGGATTTTGGTTACTTTAGTTAACTTTGTGATGTGGGCGTGTGGGCATGCATTTATTGTGTATGTGGGCTTTTGTAGTGTCAGTGTGACATACAAGTGTGGTGAAAAAGTTTCTCAAAATATAGTCAAATAATTTTACAGAACCACTTGAATATAAACCGGTTTATCCTAACCGGATTTAGGTTAACATAAGTAAACTTTGTGCATGATTTGTTCTGTGGGCATGCATTCATTTTGGGCTTTTGTAGTGGAGGGGCATACAAGAAGTGTGTTATTCATCTTTTTTTTCCTGTCTCAGATATTAAGGAAATATTTTTAATGAAACTAAATAAGTATGATTTTTGTTTTCACATCCAAAATAACTTCTATTATATTAAAAGAGAAGTCATGACTCACTTCATGTGTGATATTTTAGTTTGGGTCATCTTTAGAGCTTTATAAAATTTTACATAACATTATAATATCTTTTCATATCTTTAATTTTTGTTTAAAATACAAATAAAAAACTATAAAAAATTTATAACAAAATCTTTTAGAATCTTTTCAAGATATAGTTTCAATGAGTATTTGATTAAAATTTTAATTAACATAAAATATAATTAAAATTTTAATTCATTTATTATTTATAAAAAAATAAAATTATGTAAAATACTTTTAACAATATCCTAAAATTTTGTTTATGTATTATATAGTTCCAATTTAATTTAAATTTTACATATATGTCAAATTTATAAATAAAATATATATAAATTAGTAATGTTACATAATAATAGTTTTAAAAATTGTTACAAAAATACAAATTTATAAATTTTATTTTAATAATATTATAAGTCACATAAAATTATTATAAAATTGGATAGCATACAGAATCAAATTATACTTATTTATTGATAAATTTTATTATATAATTTCAAATATTTTCGTATTAAAATACCCGCACGGTTGTGCGGGTCGGAATCTAGTTACGGATTAAAGTAAGTGGAAATGGTTCAAACTATTAAATGCAACATAACAAATTAAATAGTCTAACTCAAACACACTAATTAAAATACTCTAATTATGAAACTCTAATTAAACTACTCTAATTATGAAACTCTAAATAGTTGTAAGGTTACTAAAAATCGAGGAGATCAAGCGGCGCCTTAGTTAGGGCCGGCACTGCCTTGATCCATGACCGTGTCGATGATGTCGTCATTTTCCATCATGAGCTGAGCAGGAGTCTGTCTTGGCCTGATGAAGGTACCGTTAAAGATGAAGCTTAGAGTGGTGTAATCTAAGTTTCTCCTATGGCAGTAATCAAGCATCAGTTTCTCAAGATGTACATGAACACCAACCTCGTAGATATCTTTCCCTTCGTCCTCTAGGTTCGTGACCTTGAGAGTGATCTTCTCTTGTGGAGCTCGACACCTCTTTGACCACATCATTAACTATTGAGAATAAGCTTTGCGCCTTTGAGAGATTTTTGAGATTTCTTTGGCAATGTAAGGTGAAAACTGATGAATGTTAAGAGCTGTTGAGGTTAAAAGGACAATCCTCTCTTACTATTATTGGTCAATCCATCCATATCTTTCTTTTTCTTTTTACTTTTGTAGTTTCCTTTTTTTTCCTTCGGTATTGGGCTTTGACTGAAAGTTGCTTTTGAAACTTGCATTCAGAAGAGAAACACAACAGCTCCCTTGTTAACTAACTTACAGTTAGAAACATGTATATGAAAGAAAGAAAACTAAAATAATATATACTCAATCACAGGTTAGGCAAGCTTTCTTTTATTGTCTACAGACCCGTAAGATGTTAAGTGCATTGCATGTAAAAGTATCAGTCTCGAATATGTCACGTGTTGTTAGTCTTGTGAAAGGTTAAGCTAAGGAAAAAAACTATTGAGTGGAACTATTACTAAAATTCTCTAAGCCATGTTCGTTTCTTTGACTCAACGTCAGAGGCTGCGACCAAAAATAAACAAGCAGGTGAGAGAAAATTTAATGGTGTGTTGTTATATGGTTGCCGCCGGCGACTGTAACTGCTCATCTTTTCTGTATTTGTATTGCCGCTGTAAATAACAGCGTCTTCCACACCTTGTCGCGAGCGTCCAAGATAGCATTTTCTTACTCTATAGTTTGATTGACTGCTGACCTGTCACTTAAATTCCTTTAGATTTTTTGATCGCTGCGTCTACAACTGGCGTTCGGTCTCCGAACAGCACTTAAGTTGTACCTGTTGTTTAGCTCGTTCCTCTACTATTTTCTCTAAACTCTGTTTTCCGCCCTCAAATCTTGCTACCAATATATATTCTCACGCTCTTTGATGACCTCTACAGCTTTTGCTGCAACTTTTCAGCAAAAAAAAATCTCTCTTCTCCTCCTCCGCTCATCCCTTTGACGCTCCCTCTCAGAGTCAGTGTTCGAGTCAGACTCATAATGTGATTCAGCATCATCACTTTTTTGAAACACAACTTATTTTCATTCAAACTCAAATCTTTCGGTTACAATAAAAAGAGGGAATACACCATCCTCTTTGATTGAAAATATAAACTACAATAGCAAAAGCAGATGAGAAAGATAGTTCTTCATGAGAAGATAGCAACGAATTCAAGAACAAGCTCAAATGCGTTGATAAGGCCTTCACGACAAAGTCGGACAGCTGTAAGATAGTCACAAGTGACGTTGAGAGCCAGCCATCACCAACAAAACATACAGAAGTAGTCTTGATTGCATCTTCAGGCCCCGTACAGACCGCTACGCAAGATGACAAACCGGTGATTAAACTAGGCTTAAAGCTCGGTAATGAAACCGATACGACGTCTCCTTTCATGGAAAGGAGGAATGGTAATAAAAGGCACTTCTCGCTAGAGAAGGATGGTAGACACGAAATCCGGCCAGGTGAACCCACCACCGGTAAATAATTCCTAAAGGAGAGATATGACCATAAACACCAAGGGGAGCTTCCAATGAACCCATCAGAAAACTCTGAGAACATTACCCAAACATTCAAAACCTTGAACAACTGAAACAAACCTTTTGCATCCCTAACTTTGTCACTTGGCAGGCTTGATAATGGGCTAGCAGATTTGGTAATAATATTGGGCCAAGCCCAGGCAGATGGAAACTGAAGTTCAAAGCCCTTTGTTACCTCAAATGGATGAACGGAAAAAATCGACAGTATCACGGTGCCACAGGAACATTAATGCTCCTTGAGACATCTACCTAATCTTATGTGATTTCCCATTAAATGTAACCAATATTATTATATGATAATAATAAAAAAATATATACATAATAATTCAACAATTATAAAATTACATCATTAAAATATCAACAATTAGTTGACAAAAAGATATATGTATATATATATCAAGAGCTATACACATGAACATAAATAAAAATCTGATATTATATGATAATAGTAATAAATATGAATACAGCCAACTTAATCTATAACATTATTTAACAAGTAAATTTGCTTAGTTGTCAACTTCTCCATGATTTTAGGTTATTTTACTTATTTTCATGTTTTAATAATTTATTATATAATAAAAACGAATATTATATTTTCGAAAATATGTTAATTCTTTTGTATTAGATTGTCATCTTAAAAATATATTATTCAATTATTATTTTAGAAGTAAAAATTTGGTTACTTGTCAACTTCTCCATGATTTTAGGTTATGTTGCTTATTTTCATATTTTAATAATTTATTATAAAATAAAATAAAAAGAATTTATGTTAATAATATTATATTTTTAGAAAATATGTTAATTCTTTTGTATTAGATTGTTATCTTAAAAATATATATTTTTAATTATAAAATTTAAGTGAGCTTGCTGATTAATTTGTAACTTTCTGTGATTTAGGTAATCTATACTACGTAGTATTATTTGTTAATGATTTTTTGCAAGAAAGCTCTCACGTTGAAAGTTAAAACGGTTAATATCGTTTATACCCTTAATGAATAATTAAAAAATTTAATTTGCTTAGTTGTCAACTTCTCCATGATTTTAGGTTATTTTACTTATTTTCATGTTTAAATAATTTATTATATAATAAAAACAAATTTATGTTAATAATATTATATTTTTAGAAAATATGTTAATTCTTTTGTATAAAATTGTCATCTTAAAAAATATATTATTCAATTATTATTTTAGAAGTAAAAATTTGGTTAGTTGTCAACTTCTCCATGATTTTAGGTTATTTTGCCTATATTTATATTTTAATAATTTATTATAAAATAAAATAAAAAGAATTTATGTTAATTCTTTTGTATTAGATTGTTATCTTAAAATATATATTTTTTAATTATAAAATTTAAGTGAGCTTGCTGATTAATTTGTAACTTTCTGTGATTTAGGTAATCTATACTATTATTTGTTAATGATTTTTTGCAAGAAAGCTCTCACGTTGAAAGTTAGAACAGTTAATATTGTTTATACCCTTAATGAATAATTAAAAAATTTAATATAATTAAACATAAATAAAAAACGAATTTCAATGATTTTAGATTTATCTTTATCTAAAACTATTTTATATTGGGTTATAAAGTTTTTATTAACCTTGAAAAATAATTATATTAGTTAATATACTTGAAAAATAATTATATTAGTTAATATATAATTAATTATAAATTAAAATCGAATTTCATTTAGTTGATAGTTATCCTTATTTTTTTATATTATGTGATAAAGTCTTTATCAACCTTGAAAAATAATTATATTTGTTAACATATAATTAATTCTAAATTAAAAAATGAATCTCATGAATTTGATAATTATCTTTATCTAACTTTTTTATATTGTCTTATAAAGTCTTTATTAACGTTGAAAAAATAATTCTATTTGTTAATATATAGTTANATATAATTAATTCTAAATTAAAAAATGAATCTCATGAATTTGATAATTATCTTTATCTAACTTTTTTATATTGTCTTATAAAGTCTTTATTAACGTTGAAAAAATAATTCTATTTGTTAATATATAGTTAATTATGAAAAATCAATTTGCAAAGGATTTATGTATAGATAATTTATATTGTGTTATCCAAAACATTATTCAACATAATTTTTTATACTTTTTTGTTATGTCTAAAAACGATATTAATTTATTACTAAATGTTTCAAGTTTATGAGTATTTTCAAATATAAGATGTGTAATGAAAATTATTTATATGACGATGAAAATTTTATAAATAAAAAGAATTTGTTTAGTTTATTATTAAATATTTTGAGTCTATGAACAATAATTTATTATAATTTACATAACTTGATTATATATTTATTTATAGATATTAGTAAAATTATTAAGCCCGCAAGTGCGGGCAAAACACCTAGTATTCAACAATTATAGAATTACATCATCAAACATCCAATAACTATACACATAAAAATAAATAAATACTTCCGGACAAAAGATTAATACATACTTAATAATTAATTTACTTGAGACAACAGTTGGAGAAAGAAGTACTCAACGGTCGAGTGGCGGTAACTTCGTCAATATTTACTATCTCTCTACCGGCGGGAACGACCGTACCATTACTACCACCGTCACCTTCACCGTTGGATTTGTTATGATCTGAAGCCATCTTCTGGATCAAAACCTCATGTATCCGTTCGATCATGCTTAGAAATGCTTCTTCGACGTTTTGGTTCTGTAAGGCCGATGTTTCGAGAAAATATAGACCCTCTAGTTCAGCTAAACTCTTCCCCTCTTCTTCTTCCACTTCTCTAGACTGCTGGAGATCGGATTTGTTACCGACGAGGACAACGACGGTCTCCGGGCTTGAGAAGCCTCTGAGCTCCGATAACCATTTAGGTATGTTTTGGAAAGTTTGTCGTCTTGTGATGTCGTAGATCAATAAAGCTCCTAAAGCTCCACGGTAATACGAACTCGTTATTGCTCTAAATCTTGTTTCTCCATACAAAAACAATGATTAAGATCAGTTTTAAGTGGTTTGTTAAATAACTAGTTATCTCTAATTTTATTAAGAAAATAATCTGTCGACATTTATTAATTTCTTTTCTAGAAAAGTCCCAACATATAACCAAAGATTAGGTCCGCGTGACATCGATTGCGTGTCAAGTTTTTTTTCTTTTGCGCGTGATCTCTTTATCTAAGCCATTATCTCAATCCTATACTTGTTTATAATAATTCTGTGTATTTTTCTATTGTTTTCACATGTACACGAATATTTTATCGTTTACGTTAATAACATAAACTTTGATTATATCTTCTTGATCATCAAATCCCGTTATAGTAAGTTTTTATATCGGAGGTTGAATTTTAGTACCTTTCTTGGCCAGCGGTGTCCCATATCTGAGCTTTGATGGTCTTACCACACACGCGAACATTCCGGTAAGCAAAGTCTACTCCGATGGTCGGTTTAGAATCTAACCGGAACTCATCTCTCGTGAACCTCGACAAGAGGTTTGATTTTCCGACGGCAGAGTCTCCTATTAGCACCGCCTTGAAGAGGTAGTCACACTCTTCGTCGTACGTTTCCTCCGCCATGCTATATAGTGATCCGGTTTGATTAGGATTTATATAACCAAGTGGAAGAAAAAGCAAGATCGATGATAAAAAAATATCAAGGAGGAGATTTTGGTGTGTGTATATATATATAAGGTCTTATCAAGAAAGTCTTTCCATTTGGTATATATGGCTCTATTTATTATTAAAATGATATACAATTGTATTTCTGCATATACTAGTGTCATATGATTGCGACTATTTTATGCATAAACATTATTTTGAGGACTAAATAAATTTTTGAGAAACTTAGTATACAAGATAATTGGATAGAAAAGAGGCGTGAAAGAGACTGTACATAATACAATCCAAGAATTCTGTTAAGAGTATATTTTTGTCAACTACGTTTATCTACTTGTGTGTTAAACTTTTTGTGCCTTTTATTTACCTTAACTTGGTGTTATGTTAGAGTATGATACACCAAAGATGTGGAGTTTTGGGTTGTGAAAAGTCATAAAGCTCAATCATGCATGTTTCTTAGTACGTTTGGGTTTTGACATATTACCAAATTCACTGAGAGTTAGGTTGTCAAAACTACCAAATTTTCACTGAGAGTTAGGTTTGACTTGTCTAACAACTGAAAAAAGTAAACAAAAATGGATATTTGGGCCTAGAACGGGCTTTTAGAGGCCGGATGTTTGTTGACTTGTCGAACAACTGGAAAAGGTAAACAAAAGATGGATATTTGGGCCTAGAACGGGCTTTTAGAGGCCGGATGTTTTCGCAAACATCTCAAAACATCTCAATATGAAAAGAGATGAGTACAAGCAAAGTAGCTATTCCCAAGTACATCTAGTCGTCGGGAGAATCCATATAGGCAATTCGAACAAATCTAAAACTCTAGGCTAGGTCGAACTTCTGTTTGCAGCAGAGTTCCAGCACGCGGTTGAGTTCAGTCTCCGTGTAGGAACATATGGCCTACTATTACATTCAGCCGGCCTTTAATTTTGCATGCCATATACTTATCCCAACTAGGATAAGACCTGCGCCTTGCGCAGGGTGAATATATGTAATTAAAATATAAAATTTTAATATTCATAAATTTAAAATTTACATATGATTGTTTTTGTATGTATTTGAAATTTTAGAATTTTGGAATTTTTATATAATTATCTATACGTATGATCAAAAACAACTTTAATTAGAAATGTAAATCAAATCTTAGAATTTAATGGATCTGATTTCATATATCTTTTTACTTTTCAGTGTTCGAGTGATGGAAAATAAATGGAGTGTCA